>CAAKHD010008458.1:88338-126122 GCA_901007705.1 Fistularia tabacaria | reverse complement strand
TAAACCCCCCAACCAAAAAAAAACAAAAAAAAAAAAAAAAAAAAAAAAAAAAAAAAAAAGAAGAGAGGAGGTGGAGGGGGCGTTTTTTTTTTTTTTTATCCCAATCTTATCCCATTGGGGCGACGTGCCATCTTTGTTATCTCACACCCCACATCAAACTCCTGATCCCAATCATGTCCTTTTTTTTTTTTTTTCTTCCATTTTTTTCTTTTTTTTTTTATCTGTCCATGCGCGCTCGCCGCTTCTCCCACGTCACCCCGACTGCTCCAACTCTGCTCCTCAGATTAGAGAATTCGCCCAGCTCTCAGCTTTATCTCCCGCTCTTCCCATACCAAACAAAATTGACTCCAGAGGGAAGTCAGAAGGAGAATGACGAGAAGAGGAACGTAGTTTTATCTTAATCAGCTCCAGTCATTAAAAAGTTACAAAGAATTTTTTTTACATTTTTTTTTTTTTTCTATCCCTCTCTCGCTTCGTTCTGACTGGGGTCATTAGGGTTAACGCTGTAAAGTAAAGATGGGAGTCGTGCGGATTTGTGCCTCGCGCGATCAAGCTCTTCAAGGACGGATGTGAAGTGAATACACCTGGTAGAACATGATCGAGAAGAGGGCTCGACCATGATTCTCTAGTCCTTCGGTTCATATTAGCATATTAGCGTCTAACATGAAAACATTGTCTTCATTTTTATTTACGACTATTGTGAAGATGACTCTCTCACTAATGCCTGAGTCTGAATATATAGTTTTTCAATTCATTGCAAGTAATAACTCTTCAAGCATGTCAACAACACTGCACCACACAACAGCAATTACACAAGAAAGTATCATGTAAATACATCTTTATAAATAGGATGTTCATATTCATTGTACATTTTCCAACATTAGGTGTTTTTATTCTATTCTTTAATTAGTTTGTCTTCAACAAAGAGAGGAGCCCACTGGGTTATTTGAAGCCACCTCATTTCTTCCGTCCTGGTACGGCGTGTCATTCAGAATTAGTCAAAATTAAATATTGCGAGGAAACAAAGGTCACCCTGCTGAATTTGCCGACAGCTTTTGTAAGTAGTTTATCTGCCACGGAGGAATGACACTCCTGATGACAAAAAAAACAATGAATAAAAAGTCTATCAATGCTGACTGCAGGGCCGAATCATTTGGTGAGCAGCCAAAAACTGCTCTTGCCACAGATGCTGGGGAAGTGAAAAAAACGAAAAAAACAAAAACAAAACGAAAGACAAGAAAAAAAAAAAAAACAAGACTCTAGAGAAAACAGTTTCGACGGCTTCCAAAAGACTGTCAGAAGAGTGCGGGTAGACATGATGGACAGGGTCCTCTAATTTGGAGCGAGGGGACCAAAGTCACTGTGAATCTCCGAAACATCTAAAAGGGCATGGAATTCATGAGAGTTTGACAGTCTCGCGAACACCAGCAAAGGATTTTATTCAGGGCTAGAAAAAGGTTGAACTTCTAGTTGCCCCCGATGGTCTGACTAGCGCCTTGCATCGCAGCTCTGACGCAACCTGAGTGTAAGTGAATGGAAGAATGAAATCCAGTGCTTTGACATTGCAAGGTGTTAGAATGCTTTATATTGTAAGTGGAGATTATCTATCTATGTTTTTATATTAAAACCTCACATGAGAAAGATTTAAATATAATGGGTTATTTGATTTGTGATATTTTTGTAATTTATTTACAGTATTTTTTTTTGATATGTTCTCCCACGTGTCCGTCTTGGTTTCCTCTCAAGGTCCAGAAAAGGCAGCAGGTTTCATTAAATTACCCAGACGCGTGAATGAGAGAGTGAATGGTTGTATGTCTCTTTATGTGGCCCTGTGATTGACTCGCAATCGGTCCAGGGTTTGCCTCGCCTCTCGACCAATGACAGTGGAGACGGCCCCCCTGGGCCGACTGTAGGATAAGCGGTATAAATAATGAATGAATGAATGAATGTTTTTGTTTATAAATTGTAGAAGTGATTAAAGATCAGTTCAGGTAGCTTCGAGGAACTCCTACAAAACCCATTAATCTTCCTTTTGTTAAGCTACAGAAGGTCAGAATGGAAGTTTGAGGAGAATATCTTATTCTTACTGTGCCTGTATCCTACTTCTCCTCAGCTGTGGATGGAAAAAAAAAAAAAATCAACATTTGCATCCTCTTTGTAAAAACCTATATGTTGCTCATCTCATTGCTGAAAATACACAGTAAACTGGTTAGCTGTAGAAATGACCTACTTTTGATTAATTCAAGATTATATTGCAAATCGTCCCATTAAAATGGAACTGAGATTACTGGATGTCTTGTCTTCAACGGCGCCTCTGCTCTTATCAGTCCGCAAGGCCTCTCAATAATTACCGTATTGACTTATCGTACGATAGTTCGACATGACCTCAATAGGTTTTTGGGGGGTTTATTTGGGCCGCAATAATGTTGTAATGTGAAAAAAAAACCTGCTAAAATGTTGCGTGCTAAAACGTTGTGTGCTATTTGTGTGGAGGAGTTTTCTCTATCTGACAGCAGGTAAATATTTCTCAAAGTGCAGTTTGAAACATAATTATGCAAAAAATTAAAAAACAAAAAAACTGACTGTTCCATTGTTTTTGCAACGTAAATATGACGGCATGCATGTGGACAGGGAAAATCCATTTAAAAAAAAAAAAGAAAAACATTTGTTCTACTATATAAAAAGTAAGTTTCTTGTCTCCGGCTGCTCTAGATCCCAACATGTCGCCTGTGCAGGAGCGTCGCCTTCTTCTAACAAGTGTTTGGGTTCTCTGGTAGATGTGGAGCAAATGAAAAGCGAGAACTTTTGCAAAGTCATTATTATCCTCGTGGCGGTGACATTAATGATCTCAAACTCCCACCAGTATCTTTAAACTGAATAAGTTCTGGGGCGGTACATTGTGTGACAGAAGTAGTTACGGTGACAAGCCTGCAGTGCATGAATAGTGACTGTCCCGATGAATTACAGTCACTCAATTCAAATGCAATGAGAAAAAAAAAAAAAAAAAATCACTGTGGCACGGTGCAGCTGTCCCCCTGGCTAGCTTAAAAAAAGATGGACATCAAACTTGACAGTGAGGGGCAGGGTTATGGACAGTGCCAAGTCCCTCATCAGAATTTTGATTGAAACCATAAGACTGACAGATTCTCCGTGACCTTGACCCGCGCTGACATGACTGCGATGAACCAGTCGCCGTGACATGCTCTTGGTTTCCTCCAAGAGATGACCTCACCGGCGCTTTTCTCCTCCGCTCTTTGTTACCGGGTCCTCCGGAGTCTCGCCGCATCTCCTCTGCTCGTCCTCGGCGGCTCGGTTCTCCGTAACCCTTCACATCAAACCTCCCATTTGGCCTAATTTTCCCATGAGCTGCATGTATTAATCAAGCCTAAGGCCTGATTGACAGAAGTTATCACCAGTGGATCAGTTCTGTGCCGCCTATCTGGGCCTTTCTGTCTGACTGGGAGGCTATCAGAGCTTCTGCTATCTCTTGCGCTCGCAGCCAAAGTCTACCAAGAGGAAGGGGGCTGCTTGATCTGTGTGTCTCTTATCTCTTTCATTTTTAAACACCCCCACAATGGAAGGGCCTGTAGCATTTCCTGGCTAATTGCCGGAGGATAATAAATTGCAGAGTCCCACAACTCCCCCTCTCCCCATCCCCCCGCCCTCCCATCTTCTCCTTTCACCTCCCGCTCTGGTGTTTACAGTTACTCATTAGCAGCAGGTAGCCAACATTCCACTTCAGCGCCACCGGTCTTGATCGTTTGACAATAAGCATGTCCGCCTTCGCCCCGCATCATGAGTGACCCACTTAAAGATGAGACTGTACCTGGATCCCAGAAACACATCAAACGGATGGAAAATTATCCGCAGCATCATTAGGTTATGCTGGATTTTTAATTTTTTTTTCTCATGCCGCCAAGACATTCGAACCAAGCGCCAAGATTGAGCTGGAGTTCCCTTTCAAAGATATCGGTCTCTCTCATTGCCCCAATTTGTAGGATTATTATCTTTTCATTATGAGTCTGTTACGTTAAACCCGATTTACTGTATTTAAACAGATGGCATACGAGGGTGTCAATTTTGCATGACAGGATTAGGCTCATCTCGCCATTTGGGTGTCTTTAGATGAAAAAAAAGCAGCAGAATATTGAAACACAAGCGTATTAGGCACGATGCTTTCATGCAGTCTGGTTGAGTGTAATATTGAGCAGCAATAATTACTGGGGTGCACCCCTGGACCTAATAATGTGGGGCTTAATTATTCTTTTTAAAAAAGAAAAGTTGCCTTTTGGCGACTGATGATCTCAGCTCCGGCATTTCATCTGAGCCTTATCTAGATTCCTATAGTCTTTAATGGCTCTAATTCATCATTTGTTGCCTCTGTGATATTAGGCAAAATTGGCCCATTGAGACTTATCTGTGTCAGGATGTCCTCACTTGCCACTTTAACAAGAGCTATCTTCGTTTTTGATGCGAGTGTGACAGTTTATTATTAAGGGTGTTAACTCCTTTTTAAGCCCCCTCCCCATCCCCCATGCAGAAACACACACCCGAGCATAATTCCCACTATGCATGTTTATACCTCCCATGCTATACATAGTAACTAACTCAATGCTTGTGACCTATCTGCATAATGAGCTGACACCCTCCTTTCCTTTTAATCAAAAATGAAAATATCTTTCTTGACCTGACATGCAAAGCATGAGAAAACAGTCTGTTTAAACACGGAATTTAGACATAGCTCCCCAGTTCAAATAAATAAATAAATAGATAAATAAATAAAAGCTCGCTTTGCTATTCAGGTTGTCAGATTTGTGCACAATTTGCAACCTAAGCACATTGTTCATCTTATCTGACGATCAAAGCTGTTGTGGAAGAAACTAATTAATGTGTACGTGTAAGAGGCGAACAGATTACGTGAATATACGCAAAATAATTATGGCTTTATATTGATACTGAGGAAGTGTTGTTTGCGAGATAGACTGAATTTAAGCAATGGTTCATGTTTCATATTTATCTACAAGGCAAAAAATATGGTAAATATTTCTTAAAAGTGTACTAATTAGGTGCATTTGAAAACACATGCCAATAAATGTGCGATCAGCATCAGCATATTACCTCGGGGCAAAGGCAAAAAAAACATGAGGAAAAAAAAAAAAGGCCTCAAAGCCCAAATGAGAATGATCTGGGAACCTTGTGTGATTTGGGAATTGAGGATTTTTGGTGCATTTGCACTCAATATGCAGAGTCGGCCGAAGTCTCCGTTTGAAATTGCTGACATTTTAACACCAGTGAAAAAGACGTTGTAGTGACTGAAGTGGAAAAGGCATTTCCTCTTTCTTTTTTTTTTTTCCACCCCAAAAAAAAAAACAAGTCAAGGCGACACGGGTCAACAGCGAGGTTACAAGCAGATGGCTTGTTACAACAGATAACTTCTCTCTTTACAGGTGTGAGGCTTTAGCCGCGGCTCTGTTCACCTTTCAAATCGCAGGAGTGCTAATTCACACGGGACTGAAATTAGATCACGACCTTTGTGATTTGCCTCGAAATCCGTGCTTTATAAATTCTGGAATTGGCCGATTCGGATCACAGACGATTATTGGGAACGCCAGTCGTCCCCGGGTCCTACTTGTCCCTTGAGAATAACGGTTTTAAATATTTCAGCATGATCTAAAAACACAGGGGGCAAGGAAGGTCGGTTCGGGTTTATTGCTAATCTTGAAGATATGAAGATGTTATTTTGTCATATTTCCGTGAGTGCTTCAACCTCACAGCAAGATGGTCCTTGGTTTGATCCCTGGTTGGACCCCTTTCCGTGCAAGGTTTGCACGTTCTCGTTGTGTCGGCAGGAGTTTCTCCCCGGTTCTTGGGTTTCCTCCTGCGGTCCGAAAACATAAAGTAGACCTAATTTGCCCAGACATGTGAATTAGAGGGCGAATGGCTGTACAGTAGAACCTCGGCTTACGAATTAAATTCATTTTTTGACGCCGTTTTGACGCCAAACCAAAATGCTCACGAACCGAATCAATGTTTTCCATTGAAATCAATGTAAATCCCATTGATGAAACTTTTTTATGGGTTCATTTGTGGCAAAAATACAGAAAGGAATTAAAGATAACCTCAATTATTGCTGTGTTATTTCCGGTGTTCTTTCTCTTCTTGCCAGCGCTGTCCTTCGCTAAATCAGCAAAAGTATAGCCTTCTCGCATACGAGACCCTCGCAAACTCTGTCTCCACCAAGCTGTTTCTCATTAATCCAAACGAACAATGATTTAGCTTTGTTAACGTAGCCGTCTTTGTTTTCAAGATTGTACAGACAGTTGACTCAGCCATGTTGTCGTGCTTGGCGAGATCTGTAACGTGAACACCGCTCTCATGTTTAGCTATAACTTCCTTCAGAACAACTAAAATTCTTAACTTCTTCGTAACACCACTATCACGAGCGCTTGTAACCTTTTCGGGAGCCACAACGAGGGCTAACTCACAGGAAAAAAAGCACGAAAACGCATTATAGCATCAGAACACAGTGCCGCACACGCCTGCTGCTACGCAACAACGCAGAAAACACGTGATTTTTGGGGGCATTCGAAAGCTGAGGTTCTACCGTATATCTCTATCGGTGCCCCTGTGATCAACCAGCAAGTGGTTCAGAGGGTAAAACTCTGCTGCTCCTCGCCAAACGACAGCTGGGACAGGATTTTTTTTCAGGAGGGGAATAAAATAATACAGTAAAGGAGGCAGAATTCAAACACTTTGGTAGATCTCAAAGCTAAACACAACTTTATTAGATGCCTGAAACAATCCAGTTAACTGTCTACAAACAAGGACGTGTTATGGATTTGCTAATGGGTAACATTATGGCTGCAGCTTAAGTCAGACTTTTCCACGTCTCCTGCCTGGCGTGTATATTAGCTAAATAAATATACACTGCAGTGGGTCCGGTGATTTGTGAATACCCCCCTTTTTTACAATATTTTAACATTTATTTTGCCGAGAATTACTTGAGCACAGATGGTCTCTTTTTCAGTGCTGTCGGGCGGATGTGTGAGCTGCCAGACTCTCACGCTGCTGTTCACTTTTCAATAATAATGGTGTAGCTACACATTCAAGAAAACATTACACGCAAATTTAATAAGTTGGGGGCAATGAATCCAAACATTTATTTTCTAATTTAATGAATTTGATACACTTTTTTTTTTTAATTATTTTTTTTTATTTAGCTTGAACCGTTCTTATTTATCTTTATTTATTTATTTATTTATTTTTTTACTTTGTTTCAGAAACTAGTCCAAGAGCGCATGGGGATACGTCAAAGTTAGGATTTTGTAAAGATGTTTTAAAAATCGAATCAAACTTGCGTTCTCAATTCTCAGTCAGTCGTAACACCTTCAGTGTCCCATTGATGAGGTGCCTGGTGCACACGGCATGCTTTATCCCCCTGTAACCTCCTACTCATCCCTCTCACTATTCCCCCGTCCTTGTTCTCCCTCCCTTTTTCCTCTGGGTGCTAATTATTATGTAGAGGAGGCCGAGACCACATCACAGCAGAACCTCCTGTGTCTCACCGCATCCTCCCAGGACAGAGGATGCTACTTTTGATGTCACTTGCGCACTGAAACCACATGTGAAACTTATATATGATAATTTATATTCATTTGCGGAGACAAGCAATCTCAAGTCTCTACGTTACTCGCTTTACTTTTGCTTTCACTTTCTTCTTACCTACATGTACTTATTGACACACATACATAAACTTCAGAAGTAGTTGGAATTGTTTTTCTGACACACTTGATACGTACCTGCGTCTGAAGCGAGTTGGTAATTCCAACCCCACTAATGCCGTGGTATATTCTAGCTATTGCTTCAGTGCAGCATACATTTTTAAAGTTCTGTGAGGAAATTGCTCGCAGCGCATTTCTTGCTATTATGCGGGAGGTAGAGGCAACACCTCCTGCTCACATCTCATCGGCCAGCTATTCATGCATGTTTCAACGTCTCAGACAAGCACCGGAGCAATTTCTCTAAAGCGGGAAAAAAAAAATGTTGAGGATAAAGGATAGTCTATGATGAATTCACACACAAAAGTTTGGCATTTTAGAAGAAACCGTGTGCGAGCCATTCATACGATAAGGCCTGGGAGGAAAAAGCACCAAACTATTGCAAAATAGACTAAACATATTCACAATGAACCTTCGGCCACAATGTCTCATTTCTGTTTCTAGACTGAGAATTCACATATTCAAAGCAGGCTTGACAGGTAATAATGCTTCCTATCTTTATCTTACCTCACCCGGGGAGAGGCATTATCTATTTTTAACATATTGGCCCATATACTGTATTCATTTGAATAATAGTATTAAATCATCCACATTGCACTTTATTAGTATTATTAGTAAACAGTATTTTAGCCTTGAGTGTCCTAATGAATTAGTATATTGTAATGCCTGTGTCCCTGTTTAAGTGTGTCAACGCATGTATAAAAGCTCATGAATGCACAATGCACCGAATATTTGAATGATAATTCCAGCTTCCTCCCCCCACATATTTTTAGTCACAGGACAGGATGATAAAGATAGGAAAAGTACAAAACAAGAAAACAGTTTAACAACCTTAATATAAATTTGCGATAATTTGTCTTGACTGAATAGACGGTTGAGAACGGCAATTTTTTTATTTTTATTTTTGCTACTGTTTGCACATAGCAAGTGATGGATACATTATTGAAGTGTTCTTCTTTTTCTCCATTTGTTTTGTAATAAATCCTCTTGACTCCTATTATTCATTGTGTAATGGCTTCCATTCATCATTGAAAACATGAGATAAATCAACTGTTGGAACCTCGTGTTTGGCTGCATGGTCACTCCGAGTCTCTGAAAGTCGCTTTCGCTTTGACTAATTCTTAAACATTCCCCGTGACAAAAACCCCCTTTCTTTTTCACATGTGTGTTGCACTTTTCAATTGTATTTTTTTTCAGATCATCAAGTCGCTGCAGAAGAAATGTGTTTGTCTCCACCCATTATATTGAACCCCCTCCAAAAAAAGATAATTAAATGAGGAATGCATCAGAAATCCTAGAATTAAGTAGTTAATTATGCATCCTTCACACATTAATCTTTCATGATTTGGGAATCAACATTTTTAATTATTCAAAACTGCAAAATGCATGAAAATTTAAATGTGGAAAGGGCAGAACAGACGAATACATGGAAAAAGTAAAACAAAAAAAAGCACACGGAGGCGGTAAAGCACCGATCTAATAACACATGGAGTGGAACATCCTTTCACTTCTCTCTTCATTACCAGTCAAACATTTACATCGGGGATGAAAGCTGGGATTAATTACCTGATAAAAAGTTAATGCAGGGCAGAGGAACAGAATGGCCTAAATGATGCAGAAGAGATCTTTGACCCGGAACAGCGGTCTCACCGGGAACTGGAACCAGCAGGGATGGAGTGTCTAATTTAGTGTTTAAGTTATATCAAAATGAAACTCAAGTCATGGTAAATATAAAAAAAAAAAAAAAGATTTGGAATTCATTAGGACATCCAAGGTCGATTATTATCATTTGATCGCTCCGCTTTATTTTGCATCACATCAATAAAAAAAAGCAAAGTTTGAATTCAATTTGAGTATTTTGAAATTCATTCACCCTGTGCCAGGAGAGGCGGCAAATAAGGAAATGCATTTGAAAAGATTTAGAAAACGAGAGAGACCATCCATCAAAATTTCAACACAGAGAGCAGTTTTCTAAGCCTTGCAAGGCCAAACCAACGCTGTGCACACGCTCTCTCTCCTGGTATATTTATTTTACATTCCCTTTTGCCAAAAGCCGTATGAAACAATCTCAATTAGTCACCTTGACGGGGTATACATTTCAACACCAGTGTGTTCTACACGTAAATGGACGATAAGATAATGTATTCTGAAGGTCCTCCAGAGATAAAGTGGAGCAAAACAGTGACTGGAGCCTCTGAAATCTTCGTGTTTGACAGCGAGTCTGGAAGCACCGTATCCTTTGAAAGAGTTGCTTCTGTGGCTGGAGGTCACCCAGGCCGGTCTATTGAGATGGCTCAAGGGCTCCCAGCACGTTTTCCAGCCACTGCTGTTTCCACTGCAGGCCAGCGTAACAAACACAGAGTTTTGAGCCAGCACTCGTCCTCTCTCCGCGGTCCTTGAAGGCAATAACAAACACATGTGCACCCATGTACGTGTGCGAGCACACATTACTGAGAGTCGACCAAAGTTCCCCATGAGGGTCTTGGCCTGTCATCTGACGAAGCCTAACAATAGCAGTGAGCAGATGCCTGGGTTCCGAGGCCAAACAGATGGATGGGCCAAGTGGCTTTGGATAAGAATCACTCTCCTAACCCATAAAGGCAGCTTGGGGTCCTGGCCGTCTGAGTGCTATGTTTTTAGATAAATTAGCATGGTGAGAGGGAAACAATGGGATTAGCAAAAGTCTTGGAACACTTTGCAGAAGGTCAGAACAAAAGAGGACCTTGCTTCCAGGTTCCATGGCTTGGACAGCCAAGGCACGGACACTGTCTCTCCTTAAAGACACCGAAATACTAAAGCAGCTGTAAATCATCACTTTGACCTTCAGCTTGTCTGAAAGGCTGACAAGAAAGTTAGGGTGCCGTGGACAGTGTGACAGTAAAATGATAGCGGTCATGCAGGAGCTCTGGTGCCCGATATTAAAAAATCATACCCACCTCTGCCACCCACTTATTTGAGTGCCATGCAATTTAAACATCCCCTCTCCCAAACACCCATTTTTATGTCCTCGATGCAACAAACAGCGAGGCTTGTCCGTCATTTTTCCCGGGAGCGGGTCCATCCATCCGTTCCATTTTAATGAACGTGATTGGTCAGCCCACACCGCAACAGACTTTCTTCAGTGAATGCGGTGCACCTGGATGATTGGATTTAATTTTGGCAAAGGCCTTTGCGATCTTCCAAAACACAGTCCTGAAATAACCAAGGGGTAGCGTTCTATGTTGAGACGAACCGTTTCAAATTGAATTTGCTCTGCACGAAACCCTTTTCTGGCCGTTCGTCGGAGATTTCTTTTTCACTTCATTCAACATGTTGCCCATTAATCACACGTACGCAGAATACTTTGCATCATGCAGGCAAGGAAAACCAGAATGGATTACTCGGTGAAATTCCAGAGGTGACGATCCTGCTGTTCTTTTTGTGGGTCTGCCTTTTAATGTAGTCGACAGACACTCAGGTTTGACCACGACGACCGGGATGGAGAAAAGCTCTCCCCGTAAAAGACCTCTGGTTTCCTGCCGATGTTGCGCTGTCACGCCTGGCATCAGCTGGCAGGCACTGGTGATTTGAAGAAGAGGAGGTGCTGGCTTCCTGACCCCTGCCTTGTTGAGCAATCTTGACTGCATACACAGCGTCGAAACTCCCACAGTAAGGGAGGTGCAGGCAGCGTAATGGATCCGGGCGGAGTGGTAGAGGGTGCTTAGCAAGGGTAATTTTAGAGTGGGACATACAGATGTGATTAGGGGCAGAGAAGAGAATCTGCAGGGCAACAGCGATTAGACTGAAGGCTCACGTGACCGCAGCGGTGGACGGTCGCCACCTGCACAGAAGCGGGAAGAAGAAAATGGCCTCACTACATCATCAAAAGAGGTGAAAATGGCAAATGTGCTGACTGTAGAGTTTGGGGATTTCATAATCAAAGAGCCGGTGAAGTCCCCGTGACACAGCTGATTGTGCTGTTTGATAAGAAGCAAGTAGGACACCGGGCTGCGAGGCGCGGCAGAAATGTCCCTGCGGTCAGCAGCGTATGAGAAAGGTTTTCCCAGAGGATAAGGACTCACCAAGGCAAACATTCAAGTGCTGCAAAGCTACACTGCTGCATTAGGCTGTGGAAATGCCAAAGTGGTGAAAGGGGAATATTTGCAGCTGGAAGCTGGAAGTTTTATTTTTAATTCCAAATCGAGAGTCACGGGTAGTCGAGGGGGTGTTTGCGCTTTTCCGGGACCAGGAAATCCTTATTCACGTGGTCACACGAAAGAACCGTAAGGGTGTTGAATAAACAGCCTGAGGTTGGGAGGTCATCGACGATGAAGCGAGTCTGTGAGGAAGTGTGTGCAAATTCAACTACAGGTGATTTCACGGCAGGGTGTTGCCTGTCTATCCAAGTGAGCAATGAGTTCACACTTCCCACAGGCATGTTGCCCCTTGGCTCGTATTTATCTGATGGCGAAGCATAAATTGAAAACTCCAAATGACTCTCAGCACTTGCATGCTTCCCCATGTCTGTTTGGACATTAAGTGTAATGAAAGCCACACGTCTTCTGTCTGGATGGGTTGGAAATGATGCAACTCAAATGAACCTGCCCCTCTGTTAAATGTTTTCACACTTCATACTCCATTATGGTAGTGCTGATGTGAGCAGCTCCAGGTGAGCAGCGGGGCTGAAGGCTGTCAGTGGAGGAGAGGGGCTGTGGTTCTTAGAGCGGGGGGAAAAGAATGGAAATGGAGCCACAGCTCATTGGGAACACGGGCCCGCTACAGGGAGGACACTGAACATGACTCATTAGGTATGGGCCTCTGCCTTTTCTACACCGAGGCGCATGCTAATGTCAGGGAGACATAGCCGGGCACTTCAGCGCTCAACAGTCGCGGTGCAGGAGATGTTTTAAAAGGTTGTGGCTCTCCAATGTGGAAAACAGCAGATGAATGTTTAGTGTACGGCGTAATGCGCTCATCACGCCATGCGATAGTTTGATGTAATTTTGCCTGAGTTAAAATGGCATCCTCTCCGAGAAATGCCACATGAGTGACTTGAATAGATGAGGAGAGAAAGCCTTGGATCATACATACTTTGGCCATTAAAGAGCAAGTGAGCCCTGATGGAAATTGAAGGAGAGCGAGAACCTTTATCATACTAATGAGGAATATTAGCCACACTTTCAAGGCTTCAACGGCATTGACAATTTTACACTTGACATTAATTGCTTTTTTGAAGTAGTCAATTTTTTTCCTTTTTTTTTATATGTCAAGAGTGTCATTTTTGGTCTGAGATCGGTATTGAGGGGGTTCAGTGTGAATGTTGACAAGAGTCAGGCAGAAGTTTTCTGTTTGCAAGGTCTCAAAATCATTAAAACGGTCTTGGCAACTGACATTTGCCACCACAGGAGTGCACACATACAGATGAACATACACACGCACGGACACGCACTGATACACAAACACAAAAAACACACGGGGGGGATTTAGATAATACAAAAATAATATATAAAGCCACCCAGTAAATGATTAGTTCATATAAAATGTTTACGATTAAATGGGCTTTGACATCACAAAATAAATAGGCCCTTTTTCGCATCCTGGATATCCTTCTTTTTTTTTCGGAGTCAAGACTAATTAGATGCTCAAGGATGCATTTGATTAAACAACACGCCGGTCTGGCAATTAAATGTCATGTGCAATTACGACGAGAAGAATGGCTGATTCTCATTTCACCTCACCTATTTCCATGTATCTCTCCATCATCCCACCAGCTGTCCTTTTCCATCCAATGTGCATAATGGCCTTTGTGAAGGAGAAAGTGGTTATCATAGAGAACAAGATTCCCCCTCCGAGCTGAGGACATTATATAGAGTCTCTTATATCAACACGATGTTTGGAAAAGAAATGCGCAGGGAAAATATAAAGTTTAGCAAAGGAACTTGAGGCTCCATCACAAAGTTGTGCTCTAGATAGTATATGTGTTGCTGCTGGTCCTATATTCCAAACAGAGGTGCCCCAGTTTCATACAGACTTGCACGAGATTCAGTCCTCGGCTGTGGAGCCAAACATTCCTCGTGGGCAAAACTCCCTCTCACCGACACCAAAGGGAAAAAAGAAACAGCGAGTGAACTGAAAGCGTGGTCCCTTTGCAAGTTTTTTCCGCAAGACTTGGAAGCTCTTCGACACTTCGCCGTTGTGTTTTGCTTGCCATGCAACATGCCATGCGGTAAGGTGTGTTTGTTTTCTTGTTCTGGGGTCTTTTTATTTATCTATTTTTTATTCTAGCTTCCTATTTCGGCTATTCTTGCCGTATGGACTGGGAGGAGGGTTTGAGAAAATAAAATCTCTGATTATTATTATTTTTCTTAACATTGCAGACCTGGCTGACTCGAAAGAATACGTCATCTCAACTACAGTTTTAAGCCCGTGAAATAATTTACAATTGATACCCGAACCCGGGTTCAACTATACACAGCATCTGAATGAGCCTGATGTGAATGTGAGGCAGCATTTAGCGCCCTTCCACCAACACAGACCTCAGGTTGATAACTGCTTTTTAAGAGGGGTGGAGAATGTTGAAGCGAACGGCACATTTCTCCAACTCTGCTGGATCCCCCAGTCCGAGATGCCGGAAGTTACAAGATTTCTTTTTCACAGAGGTCAGTGGACGCCGCAAAAACCCGCACAAAGCTTGCCGTTGGCATCACTGCTGTTTGCTGCTACATTGATACCTCGCTTGTGTTAAGAGAAAGGAGGTGGGAAGGTTGTTACTGTCGACTGAACAGCGTCGCAAAAAAAAAAAAATATATATATTCATTTCAAACAAAATCATAAATCAGACATTAAAACAATTAATCTGTGCAATTTATTTTACGCTCAGCTTCAATTGGGAGTCGGCCATAGATTCCTGGAAAGGAGTAGCTAACTTGCATGCTAAATACACTGTGTGTTAGATCACATACATTTGTCACATAAAGAGAGCATTTTCTTTTCCCTTCACATCATTGTCAATCACAACTTAACCGGCAAAAGTTAATCACAGTGGGACTCCCTTATATTCTCTCTCAGCTCTCCGCCTTGCTGCGATCAGTCACCTGTCTCGCTGTTTCACACAAAGCTTGTGTGGGCCGAACCGTGCGTTCGCCCCACAGTGCCGCCGTATCACTGGGAGAGGGTGTTTTCCCCGCAGTAATCCTGATTTACTCCTCCGCGGAGGCTGCACACCGCCGCTCTGAAGTTGTAGCATGCGGCTCGATCCACCCTGCGCCTCCTCTCTCGTGCACAGCACCCCACCCATCTTACATGCTCTTCATCTGTTTCCAGAGGTGAGATTTTTGAATTGGGTGGGAGTGTGTCCAATAGCATTAACCCACAGCGGTGCTTGAATCACAGATTAGAGCAGAGGAGGGACTGTGCGGAGAGGTGCCGGGTGGGAGGCGATACAGTGGTGAGATGGGGCTCCAGGCGCCTGGGAAGGGTGGACAGCTCTCATCAGGGCCAACGGGGATAGAGGAATAATACAGAGATGTGGGGCTTGAAATCCAAAAAGGGATTGGCTTAAAATCGTGCGCCTTTGAGATGGAGCTTTGGGGCTAATAAAGGATTCTCTTGAAGGAGAAGGGAGAGCTCGGCAGCCTCCGGAGTTTGTAGTGTCCCCGCCGGTGCCAGAGGAGACCGATTTACTGGCTGTGTCGCTCTGGAAAGCTGTCACAATATGGGGGCGCATTTGCCTCGAAGTCAGAATAGCCGTGTCAAAAGTTTTACCGACTTGTCTCCTCGAAGTTCTCTCTTACAGCCCGTGTTACGTGATAGCCTTAATGTAATGCGGCACTTTTCTGTAGGAGCTCATAAAAGGAAAAAAAAAAACATCTCCCATGTAATTAACACTAATAGCTATGTCATTAAATGTCGGCTATCTTCTCCTTGGTATGGCTCCATTTGATGTGATGTTATTAGCTTCTTGGTTGCCATATGTTCCATTAAGCTACCATGTATCAGCACAAGACATGGAGTCACATGAGTATTTTGATGAAAACACATCCATTGAGATATCATGAAAAAACAAGGGGGTAGGGGGTATCTTTTAATTGTTTAATTCGGTGCTTTGTTGATACGACCATTTCATAGCCGCTTCCACTTAAATGCCGTATGCAATTAGAAAGAACAACAAGAAGAAACAGATCATGTGTTTTTTAAAACGTGCATAGGATGTGCAAAATCAGTGACTTGGTTAAATTATGTCATTTATTTTCTCACGCGTCATGTGATGCACAGGAGTCGGCACGCATGACTCTGAACTACACGTCCTCACGTTGCACAACCAGGCTGATGTCAGTCGGCTGGGGAAAAAAAACCAAAACCTAACCGACATTATTTACATTTGGTTGAACTTTAAAAATGGAAAAATCATTAATCTTGCATCTGTGTGTGTTTGCGTGTGCAGTTCTGCGTGTTTTCATATAGGTCATTGAGTCCATCAGTCCTGTGCACTCATTAATAAGACTGTGTTTCATTAATAATGCCAGCGTGCGGGGAGGGGGGTTGTAATTCCAATGATGCCCGAATGTGACTTTGCCCATTAAACAAGGTAAAAATGTGCATTCGCTCATCCCTGAGAAAATCTGGGCCTCTGTCATGAAACAACATGAAACAAGTGAACGTAGAATGACCCAACACTGATTTCTAATATTTTTTCAAAAGTTTGCTGTCAACTGATGGATGATAAAAAGCCACACCAGCCTTTCTGAAGCAGCAGTTTGCTGACAGTTTGTTGACGGACCCACTTTGAATTTGACCACGGATGTTTTGAATAGCTGATGGCTGCTTTGACACTAGAGTTGTGAAAAACACAAAATAATTGCTCATAAAATGGCAAAAAGTCCAAGGTCCTTTTAAATGGCTGTTTTGCTGTAAAGACCAATTGTAACTAACACAAATTCTATTGGAAAAAAACATCCACAGCCAATTCCTCACAGTAGAAAAATACCCACCTTTGGCATATTTTTCATTGATTATGAAAGTATTGCAATCCATGATGTGTCTTTCAAAATAACACCTATCAAAATCAATTTTTGGTAAATATTAATAATGCTGCAATTACTGTAGCTGCCACTTCTATTATTATCATTATTATTATTATTATTATTATTATTATTATAAACCCTTCAGTATTAAATTATAATTATAATATCAATTATGGAAAATATTAATAATGCAGCTATTTCTGAAACTGCTTCTATTATTATTATTATTATTATTATTATTATTATTATTATTGTTATAGTAATAACATATATTATATTATATATTATTATTATTATTATTATTATTATTATTATTATTATTATTATTATTATTGGTGGTGATGATAATAATAATAATAATAATAATAATAATAATAATAATAATAATGACCAAAGAAGCAGTTTCAGAAATAGTTGCATTATTAATATTTGCCAAAATTGATTTAATACTGAAGGGGTTATAATAATAATAAAAATAATAATAATAATAATAATAATAATAATGCTAATAATAATTATTATTGTTATTATCATCATCATTATTATTTACTCCAAGCCACAACTGCTACAAAACAACAAACAAATGATAACAATTGCTGATCATTTCCATTATCGTCTCGTCTCTTATGTTAACTGTTCACACACGTCATTCAGATGCAACATACATAATAATAATAATAATAATAATAACTCTTATTATTGTTAGCATTTTATTGTTATAATTGTTAGTAGTGTTTGTAGTATAGTTGCATTAGCAGGGTTCTTCTTGCTTTGAGACAGAAATGTGCAGTGCTACTATGCTACCGCCTATTATTATTATTATTAAATAATAATAATAATAATAATAATTATAATATTATTATTATTATTATTATTATTATTATTATTATTATTATTGTTATTGTTATTATTATCATCATTATTGTTACTATTATTATATGCTTGTTTTGCTTTGTGTGTTTTATAGGAATGAAGTGAGTGAACAGCTACCAAAAGAGACGATGATCAGCAGTTGCCATATTTTGAGCTGGGATTTTGCTTTAGGTTTACCTGACATCGTGAATACCAGTTGTGACCTCTCAAGAAAATTACCTGTGTCCTTATGAATCCGAAAAACCAGGACAGCTAGCTCCGTACTAGTCGGTTATTTACACTGCATCGAGGCAAGTCATTATTATGCAAATTCATTCAATTGCAAAAGTGGGGGGAGAGTGGCGATGAGGAATTGCAGATAATTAGCAGGAAGGCATTTTGTTTGAACCCAGCCACTTTCGACTTTGGAAGTGTTGCGAAGGTTGGTTGATAAACAAGCATTGGGAAAACACAGGGGGGAAAGATAAAAAAAGGAGAACAGCCTCTTTCATCTCAATACTCAAACGCACACACAGCGATAAGTCCGAGAAATAATCAGCTGTTGTGTTGCTAAGTGTTGCGAATAGACAGCTGCGGAATTAGCCATCTCCGGACTGACCGTCTGCGGCACTTTAATCCCTAATGCAGATAAATACGTCTAAGAAGTCAGAGGAAGTGACTGCGGCAGCCCTCCGTCTGGCCATCTAGCAGCCTCTGTCTAAATGGCTTTGACTTTCGATGAAACGAGGCTGCGGCGCTGATGTGATGTTAGCTCACTCCGCCTGCCTGTTTGTCTGTCTGTTTGCTGGGGTGCTGTTTGCTATAGGTATCATTGTTTCCATTCCATTTCACCGTGATCGGCCTTGGTGAGGGAAAAGTGCTTTTCTCTCCGCGAGCTGTGCCTTTGTCAGATCAAGGCCTCTTGCTCTGGCTGCAGATTCTTTATAAGCCAGACGTGTGTGTGTGTGTGTGTGTGTGTGTGTGTGTGTGTGTGTGTGTGTACACGTGCGTGTTTATCCGCAATGTTGTGCACGTCTATAGTTACTGCTGTTTAACTTCACGGCACATGTTTTTTTAATGCGCGAGCCTATGCAAGTGTGCGAGTGAGGAAGTGTTCGTGAGCACTGATGGCTGATGGATCTATTTTAAGCTAAAATAGTCTGTCAGAAGGAATTGCATTAGTATGACAACAGACATTCAAGGCTTGTTGAAAGCACTGTCACTAGAATAAAGGATCTTTTATCAAATTCAAGCTACCGCTTTCTACAAATTGAACACGTGCACCTTTCTTGTGCTGTTTTACGCCTCGGGACATTGACACAACATATTTGGGCGTGTTTATTTTCTCTCCGGTTTAGCGTTAAACCGGACATATTTAGGAAAACACACAACGTAGGGCTCGGACAACGTCGGCGATGATTCCTTCTCGGGTTTTTAATTGCATCCCGATAACCTCAGTGCAACAATGCTTCAAGTAATTAATCATGCATCTCTGTTGTGAGTCTATGTCCTATCCACACACAAGCTCAGGAGCGAGCGCAAACACACGCATGCAGACACACGGCTGTGGCACGGTGATCAATCATCCAGCGACAATGTTCCGAACACACTATTATTCTCCCCACTCTGCCTTTATCAACAGGCTAATTTGTCTCTTGCAGCACCTCAAACATTATGAGTCCTCAGTCATTTAGCCCCGCACCTTTCCCTTTTTATCTTCCTACCCACCACTTAATACAGTAATTAGACAGCTGTGGAGGTTTCAGCTTCCCATTAACTCCTGGAAGCTCGGGTTATTGTCAGAGTCACATCCCCTCACCTCTGGCCTCGCCGTGGCATCTGCAGATTCCTCAGCGGCCTAGCGCCACGCCACCGCGGCAACCGCACCACGCTAACCTGCTTTTGTTTTTTAATAACCACTCAAAAGTTAGGGCTAGCTGATGCTCAGAAGATCTGTTTTTCCTGTGGATACAACAACATAATTACCTTGATGGTGGTGCTAAATGACACATTTTAGCAGGAAACACATGTCTGAAAAAGAAAATATGACTAATGACGTTCAACTCTCATTTGGTTTAATATATATATATTTTAATCTCCCTGGAATTCATCGTTCATGCCTTGTTATTTTGTTTACAATTTTCAGTTGTTTTGATGAATGAATTTTTTGGGTTGGATTTCAAAATGACTTTAATCATCTTTGCCAGTGTGAATTATGGTTAATGCTTTTGTTCTGAAAAGCCTTGGGGAGCAACGCTTTTCTATGTTGGGGTAGAACAGAGTGCCAGCAGGCACTGGCAAGGGTTCATATTGAAAAAAATTTTTTTTTTTTCAGGACAAGATATAATGATGCCATTGTTCATTGTTTGTTGTTTGTTTGTCGCTAACCAGCAAAATAAACCATAAAGAACGCAACTTTCTTGACGGGGCAGCGGTCTCACAGGATTCATTCACCGGTGCCGGTTTTGACTGTGGGTCAGATTATTCTCTCATTAAGTCTTTTTGCGTTAACAGACAAATTGCCGCTGCAAAAGCTTTCAGGACTCAAACCTGCTTATCCCGACATCTTGAGTATAAAAAGTTGCGCAAGAGAAAGCACCAATAACCCCCCCCCCCCCACCACGAGCTCCCGTCACTATGATCGAATCATTGTTATCATTAGTTCAAGTAGTCCGGCCATATGAGCGTGAGTCAATAAATATTGCCCGCGAAACTGCCATCGCAGGTGCAGTGTTGTCCACTAAATCTCCAGAGAAAAGTTCCGGAGTAAATCTGGACACGTTCTCTTTCAGGCATCTTTTACTTCCCGACTGATGCAGATTAAAAACTTGAATTCAGCCCAGAAAACTGCAGATACTCTTTATAGCGGTAAAGCGGTATAGCAAAGCAGTTCTGCACCACAAGGGGAATTGAGGTTTAGGTACGCGGTCCTACTTCCTCACTCAGTTGTCTTCCAGCTAACAAGTCTTTCATCTTATCCCAGTTCAAGGGGTTGTTCAAGTAACCCCCGCTACAATAAAATTAGGTTGGTTAAGTTCTTAGAAGTACATATGTGCTCCTCCTCCCATCGCCTCTTCACAGTTGCCCAGGAATCATCTCCGTTTTGTTGTGCGCCTTTCTCTTGATCTGCGTCTTTGGCTCCTGCTTTCCCCTCTCTGCTTTTCATAATTCCTCCCGCTCTTGTTCTCCCCATCCAGCCCCACCCTCCCAGTCCTCCAATTTTTCATGTTGATTTCAAAACTGGCAGGTCCAAAGATGAAAAGTGGAATGGAGTCGGTTGAGGAGAGCCAATTTCCCAGTCCCTTTTGAAGATTAGCCGTGGCTCATTGGAAGCTATGCTTTGTGTTAAAGAGCTTGCCAAATGACAGAACACAGTTGAGAGATTCATAATTATCTTTTTATTACTCTGCATGTATAGTGACTGCCCCCATTGTAAAAGTCAAGACAAAATACACAAACAGCGCTGGAGCAGGCACATTTATTTTGCATTTCATCTGCATTTTACACCCAGGACTGCAGGCTGATCACGATGGTGACGTGTAAAAGGCAGACTACCGCTGCCTGTCGCGTTCACCTGCACTGACAATTCCTTCTTTGGTAAATCTGAATGAATCTTTTCAGGTTCAACATGTTCAACAAGTTCAAAGGTCAGGTTTAAATGATCATTTTGATTTTTTCGCGCAAATAAGTGAGTCAGACATATTTGTTTAAATGATGGTGTTTAGTGAGGCACTGTTGCAGAGGACTGCAGCTTATTCATGGATTGTTTGCTATTGACTATATATGCTATTATTGACCGATTGAGTCTTATCACATCTATAATGTGATGCTGTTTGCAACATTCATTATCTACATCACGTATCCTGCACTCAGGGAGCCTATCCCACCTGTCACTGGGCGAGAGGCGGGGTTCACCCTGGACCAGTCAGCAGTTGATCAGAGCACCACACCGGGTCGCCGATAAACCTGCGGCATGCTTTTGGACTGTGGGAGGAAACCCGCGCCGACGTGAGGAGAACGTGCACACCCCCCTCGTCGGAATCAAACCAGGGAACCTTCTTGCTGTGAGGCCCTGTTTAAAACATGCCCAAGGTTTTCTTACCTGGCTGAGGACAAAAATAGGGGTTCAGAGGGCGGTGAACCTTAAGGAAAAGATGTATAAAATAAACACATTTGACTGACCTTTAAATAATTTAGGAGTTTGCAGAGAGAACAGGACAGTAGATGGTGGTGTAGCTGTTTCACCTTTTACATTCAGCCATAATACCTTTACTATCAGTCAAACCTCTGGAGGCAACTAGCATTACATTTGCCCTATAATTTTGTGTGACGTTTTCCTACTTTATTGCAGTGTAAAACCGTTAACTGCGTTACACACGCCCCTTTCTAAAAGTTCACACGGTAGACACGGAGCGTGGACTGGGTTTAGCGGGTTTTTCCAACTGGCTTTGCTGTTGTATTTCTGTCCTACCGCCGAAAACAGGAAAAAACAGAGAAGGAAAATAAAAACAAACAATGGTTCTGTGGGCTTGTGAATAGACTCGGTTATTAACCCCATAAATCACTAAACTGCTGATGGATGCCACCAATGAGACAATTCATCAGATTTTCTCCGGATTTCTCATTTACAGTCACGCAGCGCGCACACGTACACACACACGCGATCTCCCTCTCTCATAAAAAATGGGTATTGTTGCAAATCTTCGGTAGCATGACATTGCATCTGGTCAGCAGTGGTAGTTTGTTCTGCTGCGTTTTCCCTGCATGCCCCCACTGAGAATCCATCACCTCCGGGGTTCAGACCAACGCTGTCATACAAGGATTTCACTCCTCAAAGAGAAAAAGATTCTTTTCCGGCCAGTAATCCTCAGCGATTCTAGTTCCTTTGGATATTTGAAAAGAAAAAAAAAAAAAAAAAGAAAGACTGGAGATACGATTATAGGTAACAAAGCGTAATGTATTAAGGCAAAGCAGAGGGAAGAGGGGAGGGGGTTTAACTCCATGACCAGCAGCTTTGTGATAGTGATTTAAGAGGTCAGAGGACCAAGATAAAGGCCTTTGCATTATTAATGCTGAAGGAATCTAACCTGACATGATTGGAAGTTTCTGCTGGAAAAAAGGAAAGTTGTAATAAAGCGCTTGTGAGCTCTCACGTCACTCGCTCCTGAAGGGAATTGGACTTTTGAATCTTTATCCTGTTTTGCGCAGCGTAAAAATAGCACAAACTCCTGGATGAAAGTGTACGTGAAATGAACTAAATGCATCAGAATTAATTTTTTTCAGCCCGAGTCACGCAGCGAGCCAGCATCCATTCTTCTCTCTCCACCTGAGTGATTTCAAAAGAATAACGCCGTCGGTGCTTGTGAACACGGCAAATGTTTGCCCCGCTAGTTTGAATATGTGTAAAATTGCAAAACGCCGTCAGTGTCACACAGGCATTTGGTGACGTGATTAGTTATACACTGTACATGCTGTGTCACCGGCACCCCATTTGCGTTCGGTGTGTGTGTGTGTGATGGAGTGTAGGTTTGTGGTGAGCTGTCGCCCACAGTACAGATGGATGGTGTACAGACAGGGTATTTATGACCCCCCGGTTGCCGGTGAGGAGATGGGTATCATGCAACTTTCCCCGCAGAGATATACGCGCCATGCTGAAGCCCACCTTGCCTCGGTCCTGTAAATCAGTGGAAGAACAGAACTGGATTTTTTTTTTTTGTTCTTCCCAGTTTTGGTGGCCTTCCCGGTCATTTGTTTTTGCAGAGGGTTTGAGCTTTTGCTACCATTTCGCACACACTTTAATTTCTCTCTCCTCTCTTTCAATATCCTGCACCTTCCTCTTCCTACTTTGTTCCCCCTCCAACCTCCGGCTATCTTTGTTTTGCCCCTCTCTCTGTGGGGAGCCGGGGACTTTGACATGCCCGCCACCATTTACAGAAATACGGTGTGAAATCGATCACACGGAGGAGCCCGCTGAAACTGTGAATTTGGGAGGTAGTGCGACAGATTAATTTCAAGGTCTTCCCGGCGAAACACGCCTCTCGTTCTGAAACTGGGAGAACTTACGGAGCTGCGGTATCGTACTGTAATTTATCACGCGGATATACTCTGCCAGAGGTTTATTGAGGGGACAGGACAGTTTAATTTCAGCTAAAATAAACATCAAATGGAGGTGAGCTCAATCAATTCCTTTGTCTGTCCAAGTAATACTTCCCCAGAGAGGGGAGCTGCAGTGAGCCAGGCAAGAGCTTGAACTCGGAAGGCAGGGAGGGAGGGGGCTGCTCGGACAGAGGCTGACTGATTGATGGTGAAGTTATTACACCACCGGGAGGATGTGTCATTTATTGCCGGTTGCCTCCTCTCTTGTTGTCTCTTGTTTCTTTTACGGCGGTGATTACGGAGCGTGCTGCGTCGACAAACATTTCGGGGGAAAAGCCAGCGACCGCGTAAAACGCGCGCACGTACGCAAAAGGGATCTAAGCATCCACCGTACGTGAAGCCACCATCAGGACAGGCTGCATCTCTAAGTCCCCCACTGAACCCGATCCGTCCCTCTGGTGACGTTATAAGCCCCAGTTAAGCAAAAATAAAAGAAAAAAAAAAAGGTTGATGTTTAATACCATTGCTCCTTCCCCGATCTTCCATATATTTGTCATTTTTTATCAAAAGGTGTGAAAATGCTGTGGCCGATAATGCTTAGAAACATTTAGTTAGCAGAAATTCCGCATACAAAAACTATTTCAATAGCTGGTTTAACTCAAGGTACATGATGTGAAAATGGAGGCGGCTATGGCTCAGTTGGTCGAACATCATCTCTCCCATCCGAGAGTTGGCGGTTCAATCCCAGGCTCCACTTGTCTGCGTGCTGAAGTGTCCTTATGCTCGACACCTAACCCTTATTTGGTCTCGATGGCCTGGTTAGCGCCTTGCATGCCAGCTCCGCCGCCATCAGTGTATGTGTGTGTGTGTGTGTGTGTGTGTGTGAGTGGGTGAATGCAATCAAGTGTAAAGGGCTTTGAAACGGCAAGGTGTGAAAGCACTATATATATACTGTATATATAGGATGAGACCAAAAATAGATGGCAGGTGCTCATACGGACATTGTACGCCATCTGTATCAACATGAACTCAATAGTTATACCTGTACTCAGTATCTTTTTCAGACAAATATAATTAAAAAAACATTATTTTGCACTAAAGAGAGTTTCGTGCAATTAAATGTTTACTACAAGGTTATGTCAGTAGCCATTAAAAATATAACTTAATTAAAGATTTATTTATTTATTTATTTATTTTTTTTATGAATCTCCAATACCATGTATAAACATAGCAAATCCTGATCAGAAAAAGATATCAAGAGCTTTGACTTCTTGTAATTTCACCTCAAAGCTGAGTTCTGGAAAATGTAACAAACTTGCAGACACAGCCTGCGAGCCTGCATCACCGCCCCGCTTCTGAATGGCTGTTCGGTTCGGACACATTCGGACGATCAAAGGTGTTTTTACAATCAGCCTTTTGTAGAAAACACGTCTTCGGTCCACACTTATCCTCGGCTCAGCATCGGTGAGCGAGTTGGTGACATCAATAGGGAGGTTGTAAGTTTGCCATGGCAACAAGGGGCATTCATTGACGCAGATGCTACCTGAAAGTTAGATCGGCACGGAACGAACAATCTACCCGAGCCGATAAATGTCTGTCGGCGACACCACGGCAAAACCCTCTCTCCTTTGTCGTCCTATTTTTCATAATGCCAAATTCTTCTCGGGCTAAACAATAACAGGAGGGCGGAGTTTTAATAAGCCTCCCTCTCAGCCCCTGCGCAACTCGGGGGCTTGTGGCAGCCGTAAACGTGTATGTATTATTGATGGCTAGCACCTTGGCCCGGTGTTTGCAGTGGAAGAACGGAGCAGGAGAGAAACCAGGTCATCTAATGCACAATGGAGAAAACGCCGGGGGCCTAGCTGACTCACCCGACCAACATTATTGCATTATTATTGCATTTCTTTCATTACTGCTATCTCCTGCCTTTCACTACCTCTGGCTCAGAGTCATAGTTTTGATAGAGTTTACCTTGTGGCCTCATGGCGAGCCACTTCTTACCGCTACATGTTACGCTATTACACACGCTTGGTTCTTGCACACAAACACACGCACGCGCGTGTTTTGTGCGGGCTCGGAAACAGACACATAAACACACACATACAAACACGCACACACTCCTGCATATTTTTTTTTTTTTTCCCTCCCCTCTCAATCTTAAGCTCACCACCACCACCCCCCCCCTCTACTTTCCCTCTCTGGAGTTCTTTTTCTCCTCTTTGAAGAACAGCGATAACGATTTGCCTTGGAAACACACCACTTCTATTCACTTCTGCTCAGTAGCTCCAAGGTATGATTTGCTGAAACAAAAAGGATGTTTTGCTACAAACGTTTACTCAATGTTTTACTCCGGGGGTAATAGTCAAGCCGGGTGGATGATTATTTTACGTTTAAACGTCTGGTTTTCCACAAGGGTTCGTGCTGTGGGTGCAATTAGGACGGACAGAACATTGAAAAGGGAAATTATGTTTTGAGGTCAAATGCATAGTAAACACCTCCGATACATTATGCCGAACATGTTTTATGGCGAAGGGGTGAAGATAAATTAGCGTTTCTGAAATTGTGCTTATTGAGGACCCGGTGTCTTAACTAAGCTGTGAGATTAACACGGCAGGTTGAGGACAGTCGCAGAAGCGTGTGAACGCTGAGGCGGGGCGTCTCCGTCCCCCCATAAAACCGGTTTTCTGCCGCAGAACAGCCAGCTGGGAGTGTTTGGTCTCATTAATATAATGATTAAGTATCTGCAAATTGTAAATGTAAGGGGACTAAATTATACCGTCAGGTACTGCCTGAGTCATTGCCTGTTCCCTGTAATTGTGTTTGCTGGAATTAGCAATAGGTCAACTAGTTTGATTAAGAAATCATGTTCCTTCCTACAAACCAATACTGTAAACCCTTCAGGACTTGTATTTTAACTTTCGCCCGAGTATTATTCATTCCAAACATTTCAAGCCGATATGGTGGTTTGAGCAGCGCTGACTAGAATTTGAGCTCAATTTTGGATTTCAACACGGCATCGCCGACAACGGCATCAGAGCTGGCAGCTGTCCGCCGGATGTTGCCCGAGAATGATTGCCAGGCGGGTTCTAGATACAGACGGCGTGGAGGGATATGAATATTATTCGCTTGTGAATGCAGTGCACATTGAAATGATGTAGTTATAAAAACAGTTTAGACAGTTCAGTTTTTCAAGTTGCTGTTAGCCTGTAACTTTTATTTAATTTATGCATTCATTATCGACAACGCTTTTTCCGACTCTCAGGGTCGCCGGGGTGCTGGAGCCCATCCCGAGCCGTCATTGGGCGAGAGGCGGGGTTCACCCTGGACGCGTCGCCAAACGCTGGCAGGGCTACACATAGAGACATACAACCATTCACTCAACCATACATCCGGGCAATGGAGCGCCTCGAATGCGGACTCCACCCCGAAAGGCCCCCTGTCGGAGTGGAACCTGGCACCTTCTTGCTGTTAGGATGTAGCGCAAACCACTGCACCGCTGTGTCGCCCTGTAACTTTTATCTGGTTTTAATTTTTTATTCTCTCTTTGTTTTATATCCTGCAAATTGCCAGATCAGCCCTGCCCTTCAGTTTCCGCCGTTCGGCTCTTCGATTCCTCTTTTTCCTCGTCTTTTTGTCTTAGCTCCCCTGCTCCCGCGTGTTACCTCCTCTCCTCCATCTTTCATTAAATTTCAGCCGCCTCCGACAACCAAAACTAGATAGAAATCTGCAAAAGAGAAAAAAAGAAAAGTCTCGAGCAATAATTCCCAGAGCACTCCCGTGTGAGGAGAAGCAAGCTGTGCAGTGACATATCTATTAACAAGAATTATTAGAATAAAACTCGTAATATGAAGTTTTCAATCAAGAGGAGAAATCTACTGAATACCGCCGCTCAATTTACACAGGCTGTCTTCCCGTGGTCGCCCTCGTTTATTGGACTGAATGTGTCCCTGCTCTGCTTCGTAAACTTCTCCATCGCGGTCTTGTTTAATGGAGGCAGGACCTCTGGAGGTCATTCGGGGCCATAGATGACCAGCAGCCTCACGTTCCTCCAGTCCGTCATAATGAGCCGACCCGGGGGCCCAAGGGCTTCATAGAAAAGAGAGAGGCCATCTCAATCCCCGCCCGCCGTGGCTCGAGCTTTCTCCAAAACTAAACTTTTAAATGTGTTCGGCAAACCCCTGCCCTCCCCAAAAACAAACTCTTTCCATTAAGCACCATTCAACGTCCCCGGGCAGCGAAGAGCAACTTAAGATGTTGTTTCCTCCCTCGTGATGCTGTGAATATTTCCACAGCTGCTGATGCATGAAGCTGCATGACGGCTTGAATGTAATATTGTGTTTGCCCGCTTCCTCTTTAAATCCTCTGGTCTATGACCTGCAGCCGTCCTGGCTCAGCTGCATTGCCTTGGCTAAACAGAGTATTAAACATTTAATATTTATTATAAACCTGCAAGAAATGCTACATCCAGCGGAGGGGGGGTCCAGCGGTCGGATCAAATGACGAATGAGAGGTCCCGTCATGAAATTAACCTTGTTGTTTATTAAAGCTTTTCACAGCTGCGCCGCAGATTTATTTGCAATGTAATCCGAGTTTACAACAAACCGAAGGACTATCGATTCCGCTCCGTGAATAAATTGCGGCAAAGGGATGCGTTTACAGTTAAAAATGTAAAAAAAATATATAAATTTTGGCTTTATGTTAGTGCTCCGCGTCAGAGGATGAGGGATGTGGAGTTCCGGTTTTATGACTGGATGACCATGATAAAAAAAAACAAAAAAAAAACTTTTCTTTTCTCGACTCCCATGGTTTTGTCAAACGAAAGGTGATTTCTTTCGGCCTCTTTCACACACTCATCTCCCCATTGTCCATGACCAAATGCTTTCCGCGTGTCTTATTTCTTTTAATCGTCTTGCTCAGCTCAACATTTATCCTCTCATAATATCCAGACAGCGAGGATTTTCATTACTATTATTAGAAAGAGGTGTCTGTCTGCAGAAGCCGGTGCAAAAAAGCCCGAGTTGTCTCTTGGGCACTGTTTCATATCAAGGTTAACTTGTAGCGATTAGGATAAGGAGATGACTAGTTGCCATGGGGATGAAGGAAACTGTGGCAGGGAGGAAGACAAGCCTGCAGTGACAGGATTCTGATGTTTCTGTTGCACCAAAGTAATCTGTTCACTCGTATTATTTCCTACATGTGGTTCTTCTTTTCAACATTGCTCATGACAAAAGGAAGAAGAGGAATATGTCCCTGTTACATAATGACGAGTGAAATTGTCTCTTGCATAGTGTCAGATACAGTTAAATTTGGGGAGGCTGAAGCAACTTTGTTCATTCCTAAAACTATAAAATTGTAGATTTGTCCGTCAGCTTGCTTATTTTGAATCTTGTTATTTTCAATCACTGGTGAGTCTTCATTGGCTACCGGATCAATAACTTCTATCACTTTTTGAGGAGCATCTTGACATGAGACTCTTTAATGAGCTAACTCTTAATTACGCTCCAAATATGTCACGGCTCTCTGACGCTACTTTAAAATCCTGGAGGCAATGATCCACAGCTTAACTTTAAGGAACTATGACTATTGTAGGGTCTTTATGTTAAATTCCTTTCAAAATCCTAATCCCAAATTATGTAGAAAGCCTAATCTCAGTCTGTTGTTATTTCTCACACTAAAAAAGATGTTATTCAGACAAAAGATGGATCAATATGATTTTAAACAGGAATTAATTTTAGTTTATATTTGGACCGCTATTGCAATGCACGATAGGTTTAGAGACTTTTTCAGTGGTGGCCATTCCATCTTTTCAAAATCATTCAGAATCCTCTTCATCATATATTTTCCCCTGGCAGTGCCTTTAACGCCGCATGGATAATCCCCCAGAGGAGAGGGCTAATGCCCCCAGATCGCCCCTTTGAGAGGCACTACCCGGCTGCAGAGCTCCCCCCTTTCCCTTGTGCCCTCCCCAGCAACACAATAATTAATGAGCTCAGCCTATCACTGCGAAAAAAAAAAAAAATTAAAAAAATAAAAAAGTCTTCCCCAACCTCCATTATCCACATCATGCAATGATAATTTGACTTACGTAGGTGCTAATTTCATATAAATTAAAAGGCAATTAGGCAAATGTGTCTTTCTGACGGGCCAAGGGATTAAAGCTAAGCTGGGACGCCACCAGTCTTCAGAGAGTACAGGCTTATGTCGGCTACGAAGGACCCTGCTTGGCAACATCCATTATCGGTCATCACATTAATAACCCTGTACTTTACATCTCCATTTGATGTGCTACATTTAATTAAAGTGCGAGGTTGTGTGACGAATTAAGGCCTAATTGGAAAACACCTTTTGAACGTTCCCTGTGCCCTGGACCGGATGTGGTCGGTTAGGGGTTAAAATAAGTTTTTTCCCCTGTCCTAAGCAAAAAAAAATATATATATATATATCACCTTGTTATCCATGTTGCCCTTCTGTTGAAAGTAGATTATTTTGGAGTTGGCAGTTTCTGACAGAAGCTTCCCCTTTGTCATGACAATGCAACACCTGGTCTGGATGACCCAAAGACTCCATTGATATAATCTCTGGTTGCTACAAACTTCGAAGGAACTTATAATCTGCTTTGCGTTCACTCTGCAGGCATGATAACCTTCCCAACATATCTTATTGAAAAAAAAAAATGTCAGGACAGGAAAGGAAATAGCGAGGCTTTCATCCTTATATCAATTGCACGATCTTCTTCTTACCAGGAAGTATTTGCACAGGACAGAAAATCAACTCGACAAAACCATGAAACATTATGTGAACAATATTATCCAGCCTCCATGGAAACTTTTGGAAGTTCCGATCACATTTTCAGGGACCATGCCATTTTGTTCATGCGTTCAGACACCGTATGAACCGGGGACCATTGACCATGGAGTTCTTAGAACCGTTTTAGGTCCTTCTCCAGCCTCGGAGAAGGACCTAAAATGTTTCTAAGAACTAAGAGCTTTTCAGATTTCATTGGAACTCATGTGACGGAGGTACTTGGTAATTGGTGGAACTCTGAAGCAGCGGACGTTACCGGATGCCTCTTGCGGTGCGCCATTATTAAGAAAGTACTGCCGTCAGCTGTTTTCTTGCGACATGTGATAAAGGACAGAACCAGCGAGAAGTGGACCGAAGAGGTCCAAGCTATCCCCGGCTTGCTACCCCACATAGGGATGTCGAGGGCTCGCAACGGATCATAGACATTTCCACCAAAATAAGAAGGGTGTTGGTTAACAGCAGGGTTTTTCACACAGCGAAGCACTGCAGGGAGAAAATATAAACATTTGAACCCGGCTGAAAGTCCATGGTTATTATTCCTGCCATGCAGAACATGAATGCTGTGGCAGCTTCGCTCTCCGAGTGGTGTGGTCTTCCTCTTCGTCGCGGTTTGTTTTTGAGTGTGGCTTTTAAGGTGCACGTTGTAGACGCTCTTGTCACACTGGCACCGACCGTGGTCTGTTTTTGCCTGTGTGAATGCAAAACTACAAGTCTTGTGGAGGAAGGGTAGTTCCTGGAACGAAACGCGAGCCGGGCCCTCCTTAGAGCTTATCTGTCCGAAAGCGGCTTTTGTGACTCCCGGACACTATATTTTACACGTAAATGGTCTCAACTTATGTAGCGCTCTCACGCCTTGCAGCGTCGAATGGCTTTGCACTAGATAGCATTCACCTATTCAAACACACACGCACGCACTCACATACCGATGGCGACAGAGCTGACACTCAAAGCCCCATCACGGACATCCTGAGCGTCCCGGAGCTCAGTGTGTTGCCCGAGGACACTTTGACGTGCAGACAGGAGGAACTGGGGATCAAACCCCCAACCTCTTGATTGAAGGGATGCCCCCCGCTCCACCAACCGAGCCACGGCCGCCCCAGTCCACTTCAGTGTAAAAAAAAGTCAATTTCCCTAAGCTTTGAATGCTACGATGTAGCCTGCGTGTCTTTTAACGCCTCAAAATCCTGACATGATGTCAATGTCGATCAAGCCGGCAAAGAGACGACACCACACAGAGGCCGGTGTGCGATGACATGAACATGTACTGCAGTAAATGTGACAAGGATATCTAGCTGGTCGTGGCATCGGGAAGTTTTGACTTTTTACACCGCAGGAAAACTCTTGATAAGATAAGATAAACCATGTTGGAGTCGCACAGTGGGGAGATTGCACCATATCAGCACAACATCTTATTTCAAACTGGAGACAGGGCCGCTGCTCAAAACCGGGAGAATCTTCCCTGTCTTTTCAACTTCCTCATCACCTCTCGAAACCCAGGTGCCATATTTGCTTATGTTTTCGTTGCCTTCATTTCATTGAGCATCTCTGTTCGACAAGGTGGTCTCCGTTGGCCGATGACATGTCCCGGTATCTGTCTTCATTCATCAGTAAAAGTAAACACTCCGCTCCACCCCCCGGCCCGTTGAATTGACCTGAATAGTGACTTCTATTGGCCTCCCCTTTCCGTGTGTGTGAACAGCATGGCGCACAGACGGCTCACAAAAAGCAGTTTCACAATGAAGCTGACAGATTACAAATGCTACAAAAGCGTACCTTGGAAAAAAACAACAACAAAACAATGCATTTTAAAGGACCTTGGAGACCCATGTATCATCATGCCCAAAACATATAAGCCATACAGTGCTGTCTGTGAGCGTGTGTGTATTTGCGTTTTGTGTACGTGTGTGTGTGTGTGAGTGCGTATTTATCAGTGTCAACGGTTTATCCATAAATCTTCTTTACACGAATATTAAACACACACATCCACCTCATAGTTAATGTGAGACCCAGCATACATTGCTGTTATATGTCATTCATTGTACAGGCAACTAGCATCAATCTCCTTTTTGGAATCTTAAACAGTTCCTATTCCAGATTAATTTATAGCTCATAAAAATGTAAATATGACACACAGTGGCGTGGAGGAGGTGTAGTAAATATAAATACCACAGACAAACTGTATGTATTTATTTCTGCCTTTTAAAGCTGGATGCTGGGGATCCCCCCCCCCCCTTTTAATCTGACATTTTATACATCTCATAACATTTGGAGAGATATGCGATATGTGAAGATAGAGGTATTACAAGACCCCTCCCCCATCCCACCAATGGCACAACGATAATTGTTATGGATTTACAGAAAAGTGGAGTTAATGTGTTTACTCACGCAGTTTGGAACCTAAAAGGCAATTTTAACCTCAGCAATAACCTGGCAGGATGTTGAAATATGGTGCATGATCAGTGGCGTCGCTCTGTTCGTTATATTTTGTGCACCGGACGTGCTGTTCTGTTCACATGCAGCCTGTTCGGCCCAGAATGTTTGTTATGTGTGTTCTGCTATGAGGAGACCAAACAAATTACATTTGCTTCAGATTGGCAGGCCAACCCAGTCCCATTACAAACAGGTTAATGCCGTTTTTCTCTCTTGCATCGTGCCAAATTAAAGCCCCGATACAAAGTGCTCATCAGTTTGCTTGATTTCACAGCCGCCAGGTCTTTCCAATGCGGCCTTGGTGGGGGGGCTCGTCGCCGCCCAAGCCTGCGCCATGTTCTCTTTTTTTTTTTTCCTTATCATTTTCATCCTTCGCACCTCACCCTGTGTGGCAATAACTCCCTGCAAGTTGATTAATGAACGTATTGATTGAATTGTTAAACATGGGATTAAATGCAAGGACTCTCGTGCTATTCATCAGAATGCACTGACGTACAATTAACTTGTTTATTCTAGGACTCCAAATAGGTATTAATTATTCAGATTGTGTTGGAATTATGATCTCCGCAGGGCGATGGATGGCTGGAATATGTAAATAGACTGCAAAGGTTAGTAGAGGCTAATTTTTAGCTATCTCGTTCCTTTATTTTTGTTATAAGCTGCTATCTATCTATCTATCTATCTATCTATCTATCTATCTATCTATCTATCTATCTATCTATCTATCTATCTATCTATCTATCTATCTATCTATCTATCTATCTATCTGACTTTCTGTTTGTCTGTCCGTCCATCCAGTGGTCCATCCATCTAGCTATCTATCAATGTCTGTCTATCTATCTATCTATCTATCTATCTATCTATCTATCTATCTATCTATCTATCTATCTATCTATCTATCTATCTATCTATCTAAATGAGAAAGAGGGAGAGAACAATGCTTCTTTTAGAATATTGTTGTGTTTTAAGAAAGAAGAAGAAAAGGTCTCCTTTGCTGAATTCTTGGTTAAAAAACTTACTGAAGAACTTTTCCTGATAAAACTTTTTCAAGTGTACTTTTATCCAACTTTCTTTTCTGCTAATATCCGTGGTGATACTTTTTTTCCCTTGTCCATCATCTCTGTGGAGATAACCACCCCCCACCCCCCAGCCACCATGACTGCTTCCACCCACATAAAGACACACACACACACACACACACACACACACACACACACACACACACATGCACCATTTCAGGGTACTGGGATTATGGGCTGTGTCCCACTGCATCCATATTTCAGAATGTCACTCCGCATCTTGTCCGTGGAAGCAACAAGGAGGATCCAGTTCATGTTTAAGCATGTTTATGTTCCTGACCCACTTACTGTGGACAGGGTGGGGCCGCGTAGGCATCATTTATATCAATTTATCTCCATATTGAAACGTATGCTGCAACACACCCAGTCACGCACGCCGCAAAAGTGCACACGCATGCGGACAAATAGTTCCGCTCTGCAGCCTTGAGCTTTTCCTCCAACTCTCGCACTCACAGTGCTTGCCGTCATCACCTGACTAACACACACACCTATAAAGAATCCATAGAAAATCTCATGCAGCTTGATAATTTGTAATACAAATGGACCCTAGTCCTGAGCATCATTGAGAAAATGACCTGATAATCTCAGAGTGGGGAGGTGAAGGGTGGTGGTAGAATTCAGAGGGATGCTTTGGTGTTTCATTTAAAATCCAAGGTATTGAATAATGTAAAGGACCCTGTGAAAGCTCAGTCGAGTATTCGAGCACAGGGGTTGCCAACGATGTTTGGAATGTCACAGGCACAGCTTGCCCTGTGTTTGTGCCAGGATTTGAATCCTATGTGTATGACAGAAAGAGAGAAAGGGAGCACATATTCATATAAATATTGTATAAACGAGTGTCCATCATTATTTTTCAGTCATGCATTTTTTATGAGGTGCATTGCACCTTTTTTTTTTTTTTAATTACCTTGAATACTATGGACAATATACGTACAGGAATCGGCGGGTTGTCTTATGGCTGTCATATACTCTAAATAAGTATGACCATAATTTGAAGAAGAAAAAAAAAAGCCTTTGTTGCAGCGGAGATGATATAATTGCACCTTCGAGAGGGAATAATCGCCCAAGCAGTGAAAGCTGCATATAAGTGATGTGACCCTTTCCCATCATTTCCCAGTCCAGCTCTCGCTCCCTCCTCAAAACCTCGTATCTGTAATTAAACAGTTTAATTAATCCACAGAGCAGACACCTGCATATTTGATTTGTTAATTTCCTTGAATGTATATAATTCTTTTATTGATTATAACCTTTTTTATTCAAGCAGCGGCATCCTGTGAGTGGGGAAAAATCATTTGGGGGATTGGTAGTTATTTGACAAATAAGACTTCTTGCTGCAGCCGTAGTGCTCTGAAACTTACCTGGTCAGTTTGTGTTCCGATGAGAAGGGTTAAATCCAGTCAGAACTTTTACCCACCCCGCTGTTGTTTGTTGGGGAGAAAAAGCGCCGTGACTGTGTGATCTGTGGTTCGGCAACAGTTTCACCGCGGGTCGAGCGGTATTAATTCAGCGGGAGGCTAATTTCAAATGACAGTGCATTTAACCAATGATAATGTGCCTTTAAATTGATGGGCTTTGTTATTGCTCGGGGGCAAGTTCGGCTGCCGTGTCACGAATCACAAGCTATTAAACTGGCTTCACTTTCAGACGGCAGAAAGGATAGCAACAGAAACTACATTTTTCAACGGAATGGAGTTTCATCTGCTGTTTCCTGAATCCACCGGTATTGTTCCTGGGGAATTTGCCAGGCGGACGCATGGCTCTTTTGTGGTGACCTAAGAACCGCGTTTGAGAGTAGGTGCTGCATCTCCCAGAGACACAAGTCCTGTATTTTTAACAACACTTATTCAAAACTGAGGGGGTTCCATAAAGCCACACAGCTCATGATAATGGTGGTCATGATAAATTTGGTCCAGGCTCACCAAATGTGGGCTGACCTTTAAGATGGTCGAGCTTATTCTCGTATTAATGACAAGCCATGAATCATTACATTTACCTCCGCCTAATACATGAAAGTATTTCATAACATAATGAAGTTACATAAGAGAGATTCATGTGGAATGAAACTCTATAGTAAAAAAGGCCTTTTGGTGGTTTGCACTAAAATCAAATTTTACATGACAAATATTAGCAATGAACTATCAATTGTCAGGGATCATTGGCCATAATTACAAAAATGTCATGACTTTGTTGACTGAGGCTCCCTTCACATGCACTTTGGGGTGAAAACTCAAAACGTTTGTTGCATTTCGATGTTCCAGTGCCGGAAAGGGGAACAAAATGGAACCAGGGCCGTGAGTGGAAAGGTCCGAAAATGCTTCTGTCTCTGTCTCTATCTTCGTGTCAATAGGAAAAAGCAACTTTTTGAAATGGTCATGCAGTCAAATGGTCAGTAAGGTTGCGGTCAATTGTCATGCGCCGGTGGGTTGACCACGACAACAACAATGGTGGACTCTAGAGTTCGACGAAATATTTCAGCTAGCATGACTCCAAGTCTTCATTGTCTTGGGATTTATCCACCCTGTGGTTTAGGGTTCCTCCAAGCAGCAATTCCACCACATCGTCGGCCCGTACCCATTCTTGATTGCTCGCCATTCTTGATGTTTAGACTCTCTTTAGTACCCACGATTTTTATTGCACCGCCACGGGAAGTGTCCCTTCGTATTAGCGTGTTGAAATTCATCGCAAAACCCCGAGAACAACAACTGGCCCGGAAACAAAACATTGCCGTTTGACGTTGAACTATTTGAAAATACCGACTGATAAAGAAACGGAAAGCTGTTGAGTCAATCGTTTTAAGGTTTCAAAGCTTTCATCACCTTTCAGTTTTAAAGCGCTTTACACTGGATTGCGTTCACCCAATCACACAGCGGTGGTGGCAGGGTTGCCAGGCAGGGCGCTAACCCGACAATCGGGGAGGTCTGGGGGTTGAGTTTCTTGCTCAAGGACACTTCGGCAGGTAGATGGACTGATTGGAGGGACACCTGCTCTACCAACTGGGCCACAGCTGCCCTCCCCTCCCCCCGTTAAAGAAAATCCAAAATGAAAACTGAAACCGACGTGTGGTTTCTTGTAAGGATTCATACACTTCAGCAAAAACTTGCAAATAATATTTTTGTCATTTTCCTTGGGTTAATTTATTCTTCGTCCAATTTCAAGGTAAAAATCGCAATGAAATGTCCTGTAATTACACAGAAGACGATCCGTACTGGAATTAAATTTTGGTGCTGAAATATATTTTGGAAGTCACAGATACCTGCAGGTGACAGACAGAAACTGACCAAATAATTAATTTTAGATTGCTTACTTTTTGGTGCAGGGATCTCTTTAATGCTCCTGGACCACAGGTTTTTTTTTCCTTTTTTTAAAATTCATTTCCACCAAATCTCCTTGTATCATCTGTTTAGTAATTTTCTAAATATGAGCAGGATGCACAGTCAAGTCCGATTCTTAATTATTGCGGGCATTATATTACATTTCCTGACATCAGCCATATGAATAGGCTGTCTTTATTCATCGTGTGTCACAGCATGTGGCCTGATGAGCTGCGGCTCCTGCTAATCTGATTGTGTTCTTCTTTTTTTTAGCGGTTTCCGTGTAAAGTGCCACTGCTGTTGAGTCTTTGGGCCCGTCAAGGATTTCTAGATCCTCCAATAATGAGAAATGTCATCACACCTGAATGAAGCTGGTGTCTGCTCTCTATACAGACATCCTGCTTTGTTGCCTAGACAACCCACCCCCCCCCC
>CAAKHD010008458.1:44030-70740 GCA_901007705.1 Fistularia tabacaria | reverse complement strand
GGCATAGAGCAGCCCGCACCTTTTTGTTTTGTGGTCCTTTTTTTTTTTTTTTTTTTTTTGGTGTCGACTATTGTTAAAACCAACATTAAGTCACAGAAAATTGACTGAAGGCTTCAAATCAAGTTTGATTAGGTTTTTTTTTTTTTTTTGCTTTTTTCTGATGGCTAGGCCTCGGAGAATCAGAAGAGAGACATTTTTTTTTTTTTTTGTTTTTTTTTGTTGCATATCCACAGATGTTCGACGCTCAACTCTCTGCCACAGCATTGTTCTCAGTTAAAAAGACACAAGTGCATCCCATTTCTGTTTGTACACTAATTACCCCGCTCAAGCCGGACACAATGAAAACCTCCATTAGTCAGCATTCTAACTCGTCCAGTGTTCCAATCTATCCAGCTACCAATCACATGCGCTCCGGTCTTCATTTTGACAGGCTCCTCCGTGCCAGATGGTCGCAGAGCAGGCTATATTCCTTATTTGGGTTTAATTTGACAGCTGTTGGATTTGTTTGTATACAATGAAATGGGTGTGCAAAGAGACACGGCCCTGTTTGACATTGCGTCCTACTGCAAATATGTCGCTGTTACAGAGGCTAAATTATCCTTTTTCAATGTGCGGTGTTACCCAATTTTCTCTGGCGATTTCCATTATCATCATCAATTCATAAGCAGTTAGGAGGGCGCCGCTAGATTGACAGCAGCAAGTAGAGAAGCAATTAACGCAAACAGCTGGTTAAACCGAGAGACGGGGGAAGCGTCGCCCGTGAGAGGTCGGCAAAATTGTCACGGCGAATGCGTTTTCATGCAGGGGGCAAAAGTTACAACATTATAACAATTATTACCGTTCCAAAACAAATAAACAAAGCAAGCAAACACAGAAACAAATCAAAGCATTTTTGTCACTTCTCAGTTATTTATCTTATTGCACTTTGCCAGATAAAAAGGAGTGATGAGGGTTGTAATATTTTCCCCCTAGAAGTCAATATTTTTGATATATATATATATATTTTTTCTGTTTAAAAATTTCAGACGAAGAATTTCAAAATAGATATAAAACGTTGACCATCATCGACCAGGTATTGACGATCGTCATGGGTAAATTGATGAGTTATTCTATTTATTGGCAAGTTGAACAGTTTCACCTCGAGTGGATACCCATGTTGCCATGGCAACACTCCTTTTTGGCAGTGCAGCAGAGGCCACTGAAGATGAATCGCCCATTTGCCACATGTTGGTTCTTTTGCCATATGTGCTCGTTTCTGACACCGAATTTATGTTCTCATATGAGAAGCAATTAAGATGCGGCTTCTTTATTCTAAGGTGCAGATTCATTTAACTGATGACCTGCTTGTTTACCAACATCTGCTTAATTGACCTCCTAGCGGGGCTGCGGAGGAACTTCATCTCAAACACTTCCATCCCTTCCATGAAGGCTCAGCGCCAGCCGGCCGCTGCACTCAGGAGAGGACTGATCTCTCCAAAATTACTTCCGATTGAAATATGTGAGGTCATGTGTTTTTGAAAGAAATGCTAAAAAACTTTCAGTCGCACCTTTGTGTGTGTGTGTGTGTGTGTGTGTGTGTGTGTGTGTGTGTGTGTGTATTTGTGTGTGCGTGTGCATGTGCCCATGTGTGTATTTGTCATAATGCATGCTTCTTGCCTTGATGCCAGAATGACTTAAAAATGACTAACTGTTCTTCTTTTTTGGAGCAATTTCATTGGCAACATTTTTTTTTTAATTCTGTTTTTATATTCACTTGAAGCTGAAATATTGCTACATGTCTTTAATTTTATTTTAGTAATGAAGTGGATGCCGGGAACAAAGAAACACAATTTTTTTTCGGCCTCTCCAGACTGTGTGCCGACTGTTTCTTATCACAGTTACTGTCCTAAAATCCAAATCTGAATGCTATTCAAGAATTATGCAAACAATAGGTCACTCTATCAGCCTATTCATATTATCTTGGTCTTACTGAGACTGCGATTGGCGTCCGTAGATCACTAATGTGGAGAAAATGGCCATTTTAGCTGTTTGAATTTTGCAAGTATAAGTGTCTTATATTGAATTCCAGCCTGTTTTGCAAATATTCTGCACCCCACTGCTTTTACATTCAGCCCTATGCTTGCTATGACTCTGGCTGGACGTCATTGCTACTGTCATAAGGTTTCCCAGAAACCAGGCATCTGCATAATACCAGGGCATTAGATGGAATGATAAATTACTTACAGCGTTTTATCATGAAATATTAAAAAACAGCTACGTGATCATCGAGGACTGCACCATTCCCAATATTCAGTTAATGTGCTGGAATCACATAGAAATGGTTTATTGATGTAATTTAAGCCCTCTCAAATATTGTAAACTTGGCTTGAGGACAGGGATGAACTTGCACTCGTAGCGGAGGAAAAAGCAATAAGAACAAAATAACCTTTGAAGATGATCTTTTTTGTCACCTCTCTTTGCCATTGGCAATGTTTCTACCGAGGCATTAGCTAATTTCATTAAGACAAGGGGGATGGGTTGGGCTCGTCTCAGAGTTGAGCTTACATTATATCATTATGGTCTTCATGAGTGTTAAATAGAAAGAGGAAAAGAAAAAAAAAAAAGAAAAAAAAAGATCGATGCATAGCTCCGCAGCCGCCCGGGCCAAAACAGGGTTCCAGACTAAGTGAAATGAAATGGTCCATTCATGATTTAACCGCTGAAAATCACACAGCAGGGAGTCAAAAACCACAATGGCTCAAGGTCGTCATGCGGGCGCCGCTCTGCTTCCTGCCCCCTGCACTTCCCTCATCATCCTCCCGGTCACTGATTAGGAGAACTAGGCAAACTGTAAGACTGACACGCCCTGAACGGGACTATCTCCTTTCCCCAGCCGCTCTCTGCTCCAAACTACAGAGGGAGCAGGGGAGGAAATTGAAATGCGGAGCAACGGTGCTGGAAAAAGGACAATCATTTTCCCAGGAAAAAAAAAAAAAAAAAAAATGAGATAGAGAGGGAGAGCTGGGTGGCAGTAGTTGCTCTACAAACCAATAATTATGACTTATCTTTGCTTACTTACAGCTTATCTTTGTGCTCTGCCAGCATGGCCAAGTGTGCTGCTTTATAACCTCCTCGTTGCCATCTCTCCTCTCCCAGATATTGCCTGTCCCTTTTTTTTTTCAGTGCTCAACCAAACACCGTGTCCGCTGAACACACAGTGCCTTGGTGTATGAGAACACCGCTGAAACCTCTACCGCTGGTTCACTGTCTGGCTTCATGGAGTCCAATATTTGTCCATGCAACCGTAAGCATGAAGTACCTCCCCTTGAATTTGGCTGAACTTATCTAAGCTCTCACTATTTAAAGTAGTAAAGCCTAGATTTTTTTTTTTTTTTTTTCTCTAAATCCCCCATGTACCACGTGTCTTTCTGCATCCGTTTGTGAGAAAAAGATGGAGCAAGGATAACCTCGAGGAGGAGGGGGATGGGAGTCACGGTGCCCTCTGCCATTCACAGTCGTGATGTTAATTGCAGAAGTATTAGCGAGACTCTGCGTGGAGTCAGATGTTTGCGATTAAAATTAAAAGCTGTACTCAGCTTCTTAAAAAAAAAGAAAAAAAAGAAGAAAAAACTTCTTACTTTTGCAAAAATCAGCAGTTCTATTCATGCAGTTTGTATTTATTTATTTATTTATTTTCTATCTTTTCTGATAAGAAGTCCACCATTAGAATAACACTGTAAATGCCAGATGCCAACGCGAACATAGACGGATAAAGCCAAGTGGTTTATAGTAAATGGTTGGACATTTTTTTTTTTCTTGAGATGTTGACTGATTCAGTTAGTTTAGTTTAATTCTTGTTATTGTCAAGTCTTAATTGTAGTCTTTAATTTTCATAATTAAAAAAAAAATGAAACAAACTCAAAATTGGAAGTTCTCCTCAGACGTGTCTTTGAAAGAGCATGATAAATTAAAAAAGAAAAGACAAAACGTTAATTTTACATGAGGTGCTCAATGAGATTTACTTGATTCGATATTTTTCGCCATTACCGGGAAACTCAGCATGTGGTCCTGGACTGAAAACCTGCAGTGATTTGAGCTGCAGGGACCGGATTGTTTGGAAACAACAGCTACACCACATTTAAGGTCATGTAATAAGCGGTCTGCTGCTGTGTGTTTACATGGCATTCGGAGTGAAAGTTGAGTATGTTTGACAGGCAATTTTCTCAGCAGGGCTACCTCACACATATAATGGGGGTGTGACAGCACTGGCCACTTGCGATAAAGGCTGCAACGTCAGTGGTTTATGTGCATGGCCATAGGTATCTGAGTATTTAAATTAGTAGTGTTTAAATGCATATATATATTCGGTGTAATTTATAATTCATACCCGAGACATTTGTCATAAATAGTTTATTCCGAGCCTTCGTTGATGTGCTTTTGTAGGTCATATCACTGAAGGCATGCACACAAAAAGACCATCCCTTTTTTTTTTTTCCTTTAGGTTTTTCCAAATATACATTTCAATATTTCACTGTTTTGAGTGTTTTTGCATTGTTCTTCCACGTTTGAGTCGAAGGCTGTCACGCTTTGCACAGATTGGACCCCGCCCCCCGTAGAGAGTGTGGGAACTGTGATCGTCTGGCAGTATTTCAGTTTGACTGGACATGTATATGCATACCTGCCGCGCCTGTGAGGAGGCGCTTTGCCGTCTTGTTTGCCCGGCCGGAGCGAAGCAGCGGTCGACGCTTGGCTCGCACTCCAGCTGCTGACACATTTCAGGACACACTCTGACTCGTTCAGTTTAAACCCTTCACTTGCACCTCCTCAGGCTTTTCACCTCTCGCTTGTTGTTACCAATCTGACATCACTGTATATGAAGATAAATAAAGAGCACATTAGGGTTACACTCATTTTTCTTTATAGAAGGGCCAAAAAATTCTCTTGGACCACATGTTGAAACTTATGGAATTTAAGAATAGTCACAAGCATGGGCATTTTTTAAAATGCATTCTCATTTGCAAAACCGACCTGAATTCAGTGAATGTCACATACTAAATTATACGCATCTGTTATTCTTCTTATGTGCAAAAACCTCAGATCTGACTTTTCTGTGTCTCGATGAAACACTTGACAAATTACTATATCTTATATTCGTAGTAGAAACTGTGTCCAAGCAGCAAGATAAAGCGGGATTTTACTTTTTCGTTTTTTTTTGTTTTTTTTTTACTGGGGTTTTAACACATTTGATGTAGTTGATTCCTAAAACTGATGAAGTATCTACTCATGAACGCGGCCCATCCATCCATAACAATGTGACCTTTGATGCAGCTTCACGAACACTCCTACATCTGTTTATCTGATGCTGCCGTTTAATGGATCCTATCCAGATGAACCCAATCTGATTTTGTAACATCACTTTGTGCCTGATAGTAGAACAAGGTGTTAGTAGCATAGAAGACCCATAGGTAGTTAAGTAAGGACATGAAAAATTAAATCAATAAGCACAATAAAGGGCAGTCAACGAAGGATGTAGCTGAAATAAAGTTTGCGAAGGTGTAGATAGAGGTAGGTGTGAATTGACGGGTAAACAGTCAGTGAATATTTTGAGGTAGGCCGTGACTGTTTGAGCAGTTTGACAACACTCTTGTACATAGGATGGTGCTGAGGGTGCATCCCGGGGGAGTGCCTGTGTTCGGGATGCCGCTGGCCGAAGTCCCGTTGCCTGTCCTGGAAGATCGGTCGGGGAGTGAGCCGCACACGCCGCAACGCAACTCAGACACATATCCTGCATTTAGGCATGGGTATGGAACTCACCAAATGAAGGAAGCTCAGTGGTCACCGTGAGCAGGCGCTTGGCGTCCGTGAGTTGATTTTCCAATTGACTGTCAAATGCCTTGGAAGCCATATTGAAAGATTCAAAATCTAGCTCGGCGTATATTGCTCATTTTTAATTAAACTGGGGGATTTGTTGACAATAAGCAGGGTTTATTAGTGTACTATATCTTGAGCGAGAGTTCTGAGGGTTATTCAAACAGACCCCCTCCACCCAGTGCATCTCTCTTTTTCTGTTTACCGGCACTAATTCTCTGTTATTTAGCACCGTGGGCTCCACCGGGAGTCGGGGTTTGTTTGCAGGGTGAATATTCATTTGGGACTGACACCTGAGACTCACAGGCGTCTTACTGTGCACATCCTCATTCTTCATTAGAGATGTGATGGATGCGCCGTATCGACTGCATTGCTTCAGTGAAAAATCCCGCAGTGAACCTTCTCGCCCCTGTGCTTATTAATTATTATTGCCCAGCTTTGTCAAAATGGACTTCATTATCAGAAGAAATTGTTGCTGCTCACGTATGACATATACTAGCTTTGCTGCGTCATAGCGCGTTCTATATAACTAGCTATACGCTGAAGGCCGTTATTTCAAAACGCGACGCATCGAGAATTGGCTCGGAAGGATAAATGCGGCACATAGTTTTGAATCTAAATTCACATTTCATTTAGGGTTGACATAGACTCACAATACTAATGCCTTTGAGCTTCCACAGACTCTCCATTGTGTGGAATATAATGAAGGCATTGAGTGCTTTATGAAATCCATTTCCCTCTAGATCAATCTGGCCTAATGTCATCTGTCTCATTCACATCTAACTGCATGGGACTGTATTAATAATTGCATTGGCTGTATTGATTTCTATCGACTGTTGGAGTAGCCCGTGTGAAACACTGTAGTCTTCAAGCGGCCTGACCCTAAATCTAGTGACATCTCATTAGAGCAAACATGGGCTCTTAAACAGATCTTTTCCAGCTATAAAAATGGAAATGGACACTCATCAAAGAGTATTGTTTCTTCATTCTTCGCCAACGTGTCATTCATATGAAAAATTAAACTTGTTCACTTTGAGGCTGAAAAACGGGTCATGATCCCTTTTGGTGTCTATGTAGCTGAAAAACAATTTGTTTTGTTTTATTTCTTTTCAAACATCGACGGACCGCTTTATTAGCGATACCTTTTTTTCGGCTCACCTGCTGAGATGTCTGAGGATGAATTTCTAAAGCACACTGGTTATTTAGGCCGTGCAAATGTTATATTATTGTGCATTTTCTTTGTGGCGCATTCGCTGTCCCTCACCTAACATTGTTTCTGGGTTGGTGGTTCTTGGAGGCGGTTCAAGCTCTCGCCGTAAAATGAAATTGCTGTCATTTTCCCGGAAAAATGCAGGGATGCTAGCTTCATCACATCTGGCGTTTCTCCTCTGATGCCTCACACTGACAAGTTATTTGTTTGTTCCCACTGAGCCACCGAGTGCACGTTTTCTTCCTTTAATTTATTGCACCATTAACGGTAAAACTCCAGATGCTGAACTGTGTGGAAATCTTCAGGGCTTTTTGGGATGCTGGGACAAAATCCATCTAAAAACAATAATCATACAGCAGTTTAAGTCATGTGGACTTGGATCCGCATCATACATCCTGTGCAAAACCCACATCAAGTAATCTTTCCCCATTTCCAGATATCACTGACTGGCTGCTAAAGATCATCTACAGATATCACGCAAGCTACCTTTAAAGACACGACTTTTAAAATGTCCCTTTTGTTTCCCCGCGTGTGAAAGAAGGTGGATATTTCCGACCCAGCTCGCATCGAAGCGATGTACAAAAATGAATACGTGTTCGCTCCAAAAGGAAAACATGTTTTGATTCGAGGGTGAACGTCCTCTTTCATTGTCTGTATATGTCACACTGTGTGTTGAATGGAGGCTGGGTGAAGGGAGTGCAGGGGCTTGGATCTGATCAGAAGTAACCATTTTAAACACCCTCTGTTTTTGCATTGCAGATGTGTTGAACTATCTGTTGTTTAGTATGAAGATGCCAATCACTGATACAGATCCTGTCTATGTTCTTTTTTGTTTGCCTCCGGATGGTTGCCGTGATGGGACTATTATAAATAGGTAAGTGCACTGTGGTGTTTTCAAAGTCTTGTTTTCCATTGTTTAGATAAATATCGATTGACTGAATTTAAATACATATCCGCATAAATGTATGTAGAAACAGTCACCGTATTCAGCAGAAAGGATAACCGTCTCTTTGCATGGATCTTGGGACAGTATAAAGGTTCATATCTGTGGCTGGAACTGGTGCTAAATGAGCGCTTTACGATTCAGAGCCGGTCTCTCATGGCTGAGCTACATTCAGTAATGAGTTTGTAATGAAATTTGGGTTGGTGGGTGCTGGGTAATGTGGCTAAGCAATGCACCAGGGGTCTGAGGCTTATGCTCACTTGCTTGTTGGGCTCTGACGAAAACCCCCACAGGTTTTAATATCGGAGGCCAGCATCGAGCAGCAGTCATATTGCTTTCTAATAAAGGGATATTGACAAAGGACATTTAACACATTTCACCTTCTGCAGCAAGGTTGATTGATGAATAATGGGATAAATAATGTCTGTCTGTTATAATCCATTGTCTTTGTAATAACTCTGTGTAATTCAGCAACATGGCTGTTTAAGGCCCCTCAGCTCGGCTCTCTGTCTCATCCCCTTTACAACCTAATCTTTCCATCGCACTGTTCTGCTGAAAGCAGCAAAATAGTTCTGCCCGTTTTCAAGTTTAATAGTCATTAGACTTGTAACGGTGACAGCTGCATGAATCCAGGTAATGCCTTTGTTTTGTTAGTATGCTCAGCCTTGTAAATATCTTTGTGAGCCTTCGTAAATTTCAGGGAGCAATCGCACTGTGCACAGAGGACCCGCGTTGTATATGTGTGGCAAGAAGCGTTTGGATTTGTTGTGTCATCTAGAATTCAGAGTGCTTTGACACGCGCATATGTACATATAACGGCTCTGTGGTGTAAATGATTGTGAGGAAAATGATCCTCAAACTGAAAACAGCAATGAAGCAGCTGCTCTGCCATTATTGTAAGAGAGAGCAAGATTAGCTCCCTCTGTTTAGGATCCATCTGCTCGTCATATCCAACTTCCCGGATGACCTCGCACACAGTGTTTAGCGAGGGCGCATTCCTGCGCAGAGGTGAGGAGACGTTCAGGAGAACAGTGTCAACCCTCGCTTTTACCGACGTGGTTATGAAAGGGGCCGGTCGGAATTCGGCTGTCGATATTTGTATGTATGACTGATCGTCGTGGAATTTTTCGGCACTTGTGACTCATAAAAGCAGATAGAAGGCGTAAGCTTTGTTTGCCATGCAATCGGCCTTCAGGGCTGCTACGGCAGACGAACCCATGGATGAAGATCTTCCTGGAGGCAACCAGACCTTGGATTTAATTGTCAGAGATGCAAGATGCTATTCTCATGCAAGATGATAAAAGCTCGTATTTTGCTCTGAGGATATGTTTTGATCAAATGATTTTTTTTCATTTATTTTGTAATGCCCTTATGTTTGGGTAGCTTTATTGTTGCGCTGATCGGCTTGGAATTGGTTTCGTGTTGAATCGGTGTCACTGGGTTTACTCAACAAAATGGCTGGTGGATGCAAGAATCAGTGGTCAATATTTGTCGGCCTAAATGACTAATCGCCAGGAAACCTTTGAGGCCCAGGGGAAAATATCTTTTGACAAAGACCGACAGCCCCGGGCCACAGGATTTGGTGGCGGTATTAAGGTATCTCACGGAAGGATATGCGGAGATCAACTTGAGGTTCAATAATAACAGATGCGATGTTTGCACTCAGCATCGGTTCTTGTTCTTTTTTTTGAAAAAAAACAATTAAAGCCCCGTTTGCATTTCGCCCCCGAACCTGTAAGGACGAGAACGCTTTGCCGATGTTCTCGAGCCCCCGAATCCTGTCAGCTATAAGCCACTTCGGTGCGCCGCCCGAGTGCAACTCAGCTCAGCTGAGCTAATCCACTGTGCGCCGCCCGCCCTGCCACTTTGACGCAGCAGTGGAAGTAACACTAGATGTGAATACAGTCCGGGGCCACAAAAAGGTGACTTCCACCTGGGGGAAACAGGAACCCCTATAATGAGTAGTTGAGAGAACAGGATGAAAGGAGTACAGCAGAGAATAGAGGCCAGGGAGCCATGCACTGCTGACCCAGGGATCACGTACCGCTTCGGCCCCTTGGGGTTTAGATCACAACCAATTGAGGGAGCCGCACAGCCGAGGCCTCACACACACCGCTCGCACTCGAAGGGCTGTTTACCTGACTGTACCTTTCAGTTTGGAACCAAACCTGTTCTCCGGAGGGTGTACGATATTGAGGAAAAACTATTTTCTATCGCTTCTTAGCATTCCCTTTGTAATGAAGGAATTAAAATGATTTCCGCCATCTTCCCTAATATGCTGTACATTGTCAAAGCACAGCCAACTGGAGCCTCCTTTGTATCTCATTTAAATGGAAATTGTATGTTTTTAACAACTGTGATACCCCCGCGACTGCGGTGAAAGAACATACATTTTGCTAATGCAATTTCTGATGCCGAGCTTCTTGTTTTTCTTCAGTCGAGAAGAGCCCGCTTAAGGTGCCTTTTTTCCCCTCAGTGTACCATAGCGAAGATAATGGTAGCTATCAAGCCCTTTTTTTTTTCATATTCACAAGGTCCAAACATGGGGAATCCATGAGACAGAGTTGTAGTGCTAATCTTCTTTGCCGCATGACTCCAACCTGTCACTCGCCTGCTGGCACAATAGCCTGACCACTTATCATAACTACCCGCCTTTTACCTTCGAACACGGTCTTGTTCTCGGACTCGGTAATTACCGTGTTTGCTTTTACGTCGGTGAGTCTTACCATGCTAGTGGTCGAGTCCAAAAAATGACAGCGACTGCTTGCTGCCCCAGGGCTCTTTCAGCCATATGTAATATGTGCCCCGACAATTTTCTTTCTTTTTCGTTGAGCTCAATCACTCCTAAAGAGACAAACATGTATAAGGATTCATCTTTTTGACTTTTTTTTTTTTTTTTTTTTTTTCGCGTCTGAATACGGAGCCTGCAGTTCCTGTTGAACCGAGTCGCTGAGTGAGCATCCATTGTATCAGGCTCAGCACAAAGACGTTCGACTACTCAGGTAGCAAGTGAGTGAAGGCTTAACAGCTTGTATTTTTCCCAGCATGGCTACAGCTGCGAGATGTTTACTCCAGGCCTTTCCATAAATACAAGGCTCCTCAACGGGCTAGGATTAGCAGCGTGGGGAAGAGAGGTTTGGAGAAAGGGGATTGGACCGGAATGCAGTTTTGGAGGTTGGAAAGCAGCTGTTTGAAGACCGTAAACGCCTGCGTGATGTAGGTCCTGTGTACTTGATAATGATGACCCTGGATTCCATTAGTCTAGAATGGGGGAGTCGGCATCCATGCCCTACAATTTAGAAGCAGAATTCCAGGCTGTAATGAGAGGCCCCCAGTCCGGGCTGCAAGGGATGCCATGTGATACAGGAAGTTGCCCTGGCTACAGGTCACACAACAAACACAATAACCTCAGCTTTGAGATCTAAATGTGACGGCTGTGAACATCTGCAAAGTGAACGATTGTAGAAATAGAAACAAGTTCTTTTGACATCCCATCTGACTAATGCTGATACCACCATGATGGTCTACTTTGACGATTCATCGTACCTTTCAAATCCAATGCAAAATTAACATGTGGGTTGTTTGAGCCAGCCGTCCTTTTTGTTTAACAACTATGTTGCGACCGTGGTTTCGCAACGCATTTCTCAAATTTTTTTTTCTCTATCCAGTTTTAGCCTTAGGGAACACGACAGGTAATTAGGCTTCAATTCAGCTTCGTATGTGTCAAGGTAGGTATCGTCAATATTAATCTTTAATCGTATTTTCGGTTCAAGTCGGGGCATGTTAGTGCCTTGTGGAGCGAAAGTGAAACATTCCAGATCACCTGCACCTCAGCTGTGATTTTATCCACGTCTCGTTTTACATTTTTTTTGAGCTGAATAGAAGAAACATTAAAAATCACTTGTTTTATTATAAAGTAATGATTCACCGCGAGACTTTCTGCCAAATGAAGGTAAAAGGTTCTGGTCTGCCTTTGGTAATTTGTGATTTCTATTAGCCGTCGGCACAGCTGCCAACCAAACGCTTCTGTGGGCGCAAACAGCGAGACCTACAACCAATCAGAGGAAGTGAATGCCCGGCGAACAACCAATCAGAGATGGAGGACATACTAGGAACGAAACAAAACAACAAATGAATGTTGTTGCGCTCACTCTTACAGAATTGTAATGTGATGACTCGCAAGTCAAGCACACTCATTCCACCTCAGCAAAAAGACCAAAGTGCATTTTTGCTCGTGATGTCGTATTTTCAAAATACCTCCGGGATTTGGTTGATACATCAATGGCCGTTCCCCATTCTCATTGGCTGCTGGCGGGTCCTCAGAGCGAACCGATGACCTCGACTCCCCCGATTCGAAAGAAAAAAAAAAAATTGTGAACCTCTCCAAAATTCAAATGAACGGTGAGGGGACAAGGTCGAACTGTCGAGTGAAATAATGTTTGTCTATTTATTCGCTTTTCTGGCTCCCTGCCTTGTATTCATCTACCATTTTCTGGCAAGTACATCCATAGCTGACTTGCGCAGAGTAAAGTTGCAGATTTTATTTGGATAACACTTTCACATAATTTCCTCTCAAACCAAATTATTTGGGGAAATATACGTTGCCCAAATGTGTCTCTGTGTTACGTTGTTATGAGAACAGAGTGAACCGCTCATCTCAGGGGTGCACTGGTAGATAATTTCAAGGAAGGACTATTGGTCTTCTGCTAAATCTGATCACTCTTTTTAATGTCTTTTGCCGATATATTTGATGTAACGGAAAGCGGCGGTTTTTCTTTAACTCCTTGTACATCAACCTAAATGCGGCTACTCTTATGAGCTCCTGTGAGTGAATTAACGCCGCATTTTCTGTTCTTCTACAGTACGCGCTGTAGCTTTAAGCTCAATACACTCATCCTTCTGCACCTTTCCATTTTGCACACACAGATCCAACCAGACCCTGACCCCCCACAGCTGTAATTCACATCAGGATTAGATTTCTCTTCTTGCCTCTTCCATCTTTTTTTTTTTTCTGTTATGTATACATGAAACCCCATCTAGGTACAGGCTGCATCCTCTCTCAGTTGATAATACAGTTTATTAGAACCCACTGTGATAGGTTTGGTGGAATGGAGGTCATATAGGAGACTCGAACCTGTGTCATCTATAATTCATCATCAGAATATGCTCTTCTTAGTGGGATTAAACTTTAATAACTTGACAGGCTCTGTAAATACCCTTTTGTGAAGAGCTAGTGTCTTGCCTTGTGTTGGGGCGAGGACTGAGGCCAGATCTTGTGCTGAGTTGGGGGCTGGAGGTGATGGGAAGTATTTGCTATGGGATAGGAGATGCAGTAAGCCCAGGTTAAGCCCTGAGAGCCCACCGTCAGCAGCCCGGTCTCCTGTATACGGACGAGCCTCGGCTGAAATGTGTTTCCCTGCAGATAAGGCCCAGTCCAGAATGGGGGCATGGATGAGATGTGGCCCCTATCTGTTATGGTTCTTATTGTGCAGTTGAGCGATTAGGTTGGGGGAAATGTAATACATCTATGAAGCAGTTTTCCAATACCTCTATCTGAGGCAACTTACGGTGAGGCCGGACATGGTTGAAGACATGTGAGTTAACAGCAGTTAAAGAGTTGGAGTTTTTACAGAGTCATCACCGTTGCATTTTAGTACCGCTGGTGAACGAGTCGACGGATGTCTTTGAGGCAGAACTAACTTGGATTCTACACAGGAGCGGTGCTTTGCAACAAGATGGCTGATTGTCTTTGGCAGGCCCTGTCATCATTATTGGGTCTGTCTTGTTTATGGCTGCATTTAGCCAGTGGACAAGGTTGGGTCACGGAAAGGAAACAACCTCTATTTAGCCATCACTCAGCGCTTGTTAAAAATTACAGCTGGGCTCCGGCAAGGACCTGCTGTGTCCCCTCAGTACAGAGCTGCTTTCATAACACAGATATTACCAAGTAATCTCTTGTGTGACATCATGGAGGCGTTCCAGTTAAGTGGCCTTCTCCTTATATCCTTCGTTTTTTATCGTTACAAGTGCGTTACTGATCAGACTTGTGTAGGTTTGTCCCAAGGCTGCAGGGCAGCCATGTTTTCTTTTGCATTCCTAGAAATTGCTTGCAGCTTGTGATGCACTTCAGGCTCAGATGCGGCTCCCGTTGACTCAGTCTGGCTCCAGACCAACCAATTAACCTCCCTAAATGCCATTCTGAATAGTCTGAAATCCTTTTCGTCACATGTCGGCCCCCTGTGGATTCTATCATGGAGCCACTGGAAGGGGCCAATGCATCGCGCGAGTGAGACTGTACGCCTGTTTGCGCTTACGCATTTGTATGTGTGTACTTTCACACTCCCTTTAAAGTGAAGTCTCTGAGCTATGTCTTGCTAATTTAATTTTCTCTTTCATATAGCTTGGGCTCTCCTGTAAAGCTATAGGCATGTAAACGTATTTATACCATTTTCCCCCTCAATGGCTCTGCATTTTCGGTTTATTGAGCAAATTATGCTGTAATCGCTTTAATTGGGGTCCCGCTTCTGAGAGCAAAGCTACGGCGATGCTTCTCAGTACCATATCCTTGGTTTGAAGAACCAGTCATCCGTCCAAGCCTCAACCCCTGGTGGCCTTGTAACAAGATGAGCTCGGAGCAGTGTATCCCTTCACAACCGTCTCCTGGGAAGTATGTAGACACCCAATTGCAATTATTCATCACGTAAGGGTCACAAAAGCTTTTTCTTCGCCCACAAACTCGGTTCACCTTCGTTCCATTGTTATGTCTTTCACACAAGCAACCTGGATGTGTTCATTGCACGTGTCTGTATTGTACGATTTAACCTCGTGGAACAACTGGTATTGCGGATTTCTCAAGGGTGGAACCTTTGACATCGACCAGATTAAACTCCCAAAGAAGATCTGCGGGTTTGACTCGACCAGTCGGCAAATGATACGACACCTGAGTCGTACATCCCCGTTACTCGTTGCGGCTGTGGGTTCAACCGACTCTTTGACTGTAGATATAGTAGGTCACAGGTGTTCCTTCTGAACACCAGTGTTCATTTGAGAGGACTTTTACACTTCTGTCGCCCAAATTGTAGCAGAACGGTAGTGGAAACCATATTTCTCAGGGTCAGCAAGCAAATAGAGCAATTTCCCGCTATATATCAGAGGACAGAAAGTCTATAGTTAGGAGTTAGTTTATAGTTTTGTTGGCTGCTACATAGATTATTGAGCGACGTGAGGCGAATGCTAAAAGCAAATTCGAGGCTGCTTAGGTAACGGGGGCCGTGAAGTGAGAGACCACAGTCGCACTGTATTGTGATGCTAATATTCGAGACAAGCGGCGTACTAATTACTTCGTCTTTCAAGCAAAAATCTAAATGAAATTGATTAACTATACGCACAACCCCCACCTGCTTTGAGAAACACATATTTCTTTCAGGGACAGTAAACGCCGGATGATATCCGGGAGTCACTGGTATTGCTGGCATCCTGGGAAATTTGTCGTAATTGAGGAGCTATTTCCCGCTGTTGGACTCACCCCGGGAACTCACAAGGGCCAGCTGTGCCGCTTTCTGGCAGCAATGTGGTTTTTGTTCCATCTTCAGCGCGGTACAAGCCCCCACCGGGAGCTTTTCAGGATATGTTTTGTCCGCCTGATTTTGTTGCACTGAATTATTTCTTCCTGATTAGGCCGTGATTTCATCGGACCCTTGATATTTCACTTGTGTATTTCTTTATTTATTTCGATTCCAGCATTCTTCTTTCAGATGATTAATTGTCCTTGTTGTTGATCAAATGGGATTGTTTTGTCAGAAAATCATGGATGCCCATTTGTCTTCATTCAGAGAACAATTGCGGTTCCCCCCCGGAGGTTTCCTATCTCTATTGTTTTCTCACTTTGTCTTTATTGTTCTGAGATCGGATCATCTTGTCCTTTGTGTCTCGAACAGGCCTTCAAATCCAATGAGTCAAAAATATTTAAAAAATGCATTCACCTTTTTTATGTAAAATCTCAAAATATAGGAAGCCATCGTTTTTTTCTTCCATTTCCAAATATAAATATTCTCTCTATGAGGTCGACTCCTCTTTGGAAATTCTCACTGGATAAGCATGTTACCAAAGATAGCTATGTAAGTACTTGCGCTCACAGGTTGATGTCCACCATCGGTGTGACATCCAGGTTGTTTTTATAACATGTCACTATAAATTAACGACACGTGTCACATCATGATGTCAAATCTTTCACACATTCAAATGGAAATTCACGCACCGATGGCGGACGGCGTCCGCGTGAAGTGTCAACCTCCTCATCTGGGGCAATTACGCTTTCAGGTGTAGGCTTGCTCAGTTATTGGAAAGCACACTGTTTCTGTTGATTTTACTTTGATTTAGTAAAAAAAAAAAAATACGCAGACGATAACATCATTCCAAACATGTAATCCCCTTCTAGTCCTTGGATCGGTGAAAAAAAGATACGAAGAGTCAAAGGAAAGAGATGTTTGATTTCGAAACGGCACAAATGAAGAAACCAGCTGTTTTGATCCCCGCTGTTAGAGCGTAGTCGCTCTTATGAATACACTGAACACCTTTCTACGGCATCACACGCTTGTGCACAACAGAGTGCGCGATCGGGATCCGGGCGTCTGTCGACTGAAATGATTTCGCCCGTAAATCCATATGCATCCGTGGGAAGGGGATCCTTGCATTCTTTTCGGTTTGTTCGCAGTTCAGAGCACACATGACACGCCATCATCCGGCCACATCCTCCTACTCGCCTGAGAAATAATAAAAAAAATCAATCAAGGCATAGAAGAGATATTAAACATTGTATGAAAAAATGCAGTATGGCCTCGGTGGGAATTCGAGCTACCCAAAACGAAATACATCAAACTTTATATCGTATTTGGATTTATTAAAAAAGTCGGTGTAACCGGGGTAAAAACGTACTATCCATGAAACGCATTTTGGTGGAAGCAATTAAATATGAGAAGTGACTGTCTTGGCCAACTCTCTGTTCAGCACTTAGCCGGTTTATGACTCCCATCATGAGACCCTTGGGAGAGAGGCTTAATATTGTGGCTACAAAGCAGAGAGAAACGTACAGCAGTCCCAGGCACATGTGCCCTTAAGATAAATACTTGGATCTCGAAGATGGATTCAGCCAACAGATCTCTTAAAAGTCGCCGCATGCTCGTGTTGAGCGCGAATGTGCTGCACGTCTGGTTTTTCTTACCGCCACTCTGTTGGTTTTCATCTGAGACCAAGTGTCGGCGAGAGATCATGGGGCTCGCAGCTCGCAGCTCGCAGCACCCCATTGAAAGATATTCTCTTGCCGTTTAAAGGGATGTTTGTGAGGGTTGCCGCTCCTCTTTGAACCGCAGCGGCTTGCAGACAAATTGAATATATTCTCATGCTACGTGTGAATGCACGGGTTTATTCATCGCCCTCCGGGATTGGAAATATCAAACCACCTCTCGCATCCCCAGGGTCACCCATATTCTGCATTTGAAAATAAAAACTGCAATAATTCGGCACATATTGTGAATATTAAATCATCTCTTCCACTTCGATACATTTCCGTGAAATAATATTTAGCTTATGGTTTTCTGCAGTTAATATTTAATGACAGTGGCTTTATTGCAAAAACATTAATATGTATATATCATACCTTCCAATGTACACACAAGCACACACGTGCTGCAACCAGCCGCCCATCTTTCCTCAGAACATATAATGTCTCCTCAAGGGTTATGACCGAATAAACACAATAGCGTTGCATGGAGTACCAGCTTCATGAGGAGTAGTTTATTTGCAACAATGTGTAGCTTTTTTATGAATTTTAATTTCTTTTGTTCTCTGTAGACCATCAACTGCCTTTTTGTCTTTTAACATCATAGCCCATAATGAGTCCTCAAAAAAACCAAAAAAAAAACAATCATGTATCGCATTATACCATTACACCTACACTGCTCTTAAAACAGCCACAATAATGGCACTTTTTAGTGTTTGATTATATCCTCAGGACATATCAGACAGTGACCACCTTCCTGCTGCAAACTAATCAGCTCCAAAAAATTGCTTATTGATCCTTGGCCAGACCAAGGAGTGGGATTTAGTGGAGGGGTCAGTGGGAGGGCTCATGTGTCTGATTGCAAGCGAGTATTTCTGAATCATGAAAACACACATAATTTCATACACTTTCATGTGCCTGGTGTGCCTTTTCGATTATTATCCGAAAATGAATCAATTACCCAAACATGTACTTCTAATAGGCCTCCCTGACAGAAAAAAAACAAAACCCAAACAAAACACAATGACTGATACGCTAACGGAATCTAGTTTCAGTACAGAATAGTCCTCTCGCACATCATAGTTTCCCTCGTACAACACATAAATTAGAAATGGATTTTTATATATACTGTGCATGACATTTACTTCAGGAAAGTAATATGATGGGACTGGAATTGGAAAATCAACCCCAGTTGGAATGCTCACTCTGTGATCATATTGAGTTTGGTAATAGCCCACAGTGAGAGATCAGATACGTATTGAAGGGCTTTGATGACTTTTCTGCAACATTTATTTGTGTGTTATACACTATTGATATTGCATGCAAAATGTGTTACTGTGTAGTTACAGCTCATCAATATTTACAGTTGCGTTGGATCAACTGTTCTTTGCCAGCGGTGTTTGCCTAGAGCAGGGTCTGGATGTTTTTCCTGTGCTATTCCCATGGCATGGCAGCTCTCATTCCAGACAGCATTGATTGGATCTTTTAGAGATGAATGGATTAATTACAGGCACGGAGAGGAGGGGAAAAAAAAAAAAAAATAGTCTGGCATCAGGACGACTGGAATTGAGGGCTTGGGTTGAGAAAGCCATTAAGGCAAATTGAGGGCATTGATGGCTGTAGCACTGCCAAGGGGCCCCAGTGGCCCTCCCTTTTCCCGGGCACTATGGCTTTGTAATGGCTTTCTGAGATGCTGTCAGAGACTGCGGTCGAGCAGTAGCTCCGTGGTTTCGAGGCGGACATGATGCTCCTTTCCACACCTCTGAGAATTAACACCGTCCCCGAAGAGGCTGCTGTCAGGAGCCACAAGAATCACCTGCGCCGCGTCGCGAAGCCGCGACGGCCCACCGGTGACGGAGACGGTTCTGAATATCCACACAACAGACCGGACAGCAATGAATGAAACACACATGAAACCACACTTCCATAGCACTTTTAATAAGACATACATCAGTGTGGTTTGATTATGTCAATATACAAGCAGGTCATGTGCGCCTCAAGAAATATGAAACCCACAAAACAAGGAGGAAAACATCAAACAGACACATGATTCTCATGTTTTCCTTATTAAACCACATTGTGTACGGATGCACTCAATTGGGGTTTGGCTCGGTGCACAAAATTCTTTTATTACATATTTAATGCGCAACTTAGCTGGAGGACTGTATTGACGAACCACTCAATCATAGCATAATTGTAATAATCACAGCCTTCGTGCTTCTCTTTGTTCCTCCCGTGTAAGTTTGTTTCACACCTTCTCAATGTCTTGGCTGTTTAAATCTAATCTAGCTGAACACATTACTCCACTCACATGGCCCCCAGCTGAATGTAGCAACTCATAAAAGCCCAATATTTCAGCTATATTGATTCCTCTGGTAAAATTGGTTTGAGCTATGAATGTGCTGCAGAACTGTACGCTGAAATGTTTTGCAGCCATGAGGGGAGGGGACGAGGTGGGGGTGACCTTGAATGTTTTCCCTTTTAACTTTTATCATTTTTTTTTCCACTCTATTCTCCCTTTGTACACTGTTTCATGGATTTTCTAACCTCACCCACACTGTAGCCCAAGTGACCCGAGCTACTGTGTTTACACTTTTACCTGAATCAGAGTCTGCATTCATGCTTTTTTAGGTGTCAAAAAAAATCACGGAAAAATCTGTGGACTTGCTCCCGAACCGTGACTGAGGAAGACACATGAAGCAGATCTGATCTTTAGTTCAGATCATTAAACAGAGGTTCCTCTGCTTTCTTTCATCCTTTAAACTGTAGCACCGAGAGGTCATTGAAATAAAAAGTGGTGTAACGCCTGTAACGGTGCTTGTACGCCTTTCCAGAGCAGGATTTCAGTACTTTGTACTATTTTATTACAGCCCACTGAGTAGCTAGAGCCGCCTCTCAAAGTGGAGCAATATGGAAAATGTCTCAACTTTCCTGGTTGAAGAGTTCACATGTGTGTACATTTTTGAATCAATAATTGATTTAAGTGAAATGTTATACATTTTTTGAAGCCCATAAATCCACACTTTCAGAGCTAGAGATAAAAAAAAAATGCAATCCAAAGTAATTCCTTGGGAATGATTTAAAGCTGCTGGGTTTAGTTCCTAATGCTTGCAATTATTTGTTTCTATACCCTTGTAAACAAATGGTTTACTCATCGCAAAAATTTGACATTCATATTTAATAAGCCGAGTTCTGCCTGCTTGCTTAGAATTGCGTGTATCTCACAGGAGATAAATACATAGGTGTGGCAGCTTGGTTATAATAAATGTTAATGCAAATGATTACTCAAAATGATTAATTCTTCTTTCAAAGGCTCATCAGCGGAGCTAAATCATCAGAAGTGTTTAGGTTATGAATGCTAAAAACGAAGATAGAAGGAGGCAGGAAGAAAGGATAGAAGGGAATTTGGTGAAGGACGCAACACTAAACTGCGCTGTGTCAATTCTATGGTACGTGAAGTTGTGATGTTGCATTATTGTTATTGTGAGAGGATTTAGCAAATATCAGTTTTGTGTATTGGCCCTGAGGCAGCCAAGTCTCTGGGTTTTAGTTTCTCCAAGCACATTTTTGGCAGCCTGTAATACTGACATAAGAGTAAACTATAGTGAAAAAGATCCAAAAAGGCAATGTGACACAACTCTGGACGCCCTCCCTCGCATATCTGTGCATTCATCAGAATCAAAGTTATCTTTATCTGTTGCACGTAATGTGACTGAAGTCCAAATACTCCAAGTGGTTGGAAGGGAAAGCAGAATTGGACTGTTGCCGTAGGAGAGCCGGGTTATTGGCTTGATAGTAAGAGTGGACATTGGCTGGCAGTTTAATTTGTATATGTATATATGTATGTGTATGTACATGTGTATGTGTACATATAGATATGTGTATCAGTGTGTGTGTGTATATACATATATACAGTATATACATGTACATTTCTCTCTCTCTATATATGTATATATATGTGTGTATATATGTATGTATATATATATATATATATATATATATATATATATATATATATATATATATATATATATATATATATATATGTGTGTATATGTGTGTGTGTGTGTGTATATATATATATATATATATATATATATATATATATATATATATATATATATATATGAAAATAAGAAGTAAAGAAAATATTTATATATCAAACTATATATGTGTGTGTGTGTGTGTGTGTGTTTATACATATACCTTTATCATGTAAACACACACACTGACCAGCATCTACCTTTTAAAATCTCATTTATGGCCAACAACATCCATTAGTGGATATGTTCCTATGCTGAATCAAACACCACCATTCAACCTGCCCATACATTACACTACATCTGCCACAGTGTATTGTGAGTGCAGTAAAACACTGTTTTTTTTTTCAACTTCAGCTATCTCAATAGTGACTTTTTCTCTATATGTCACGTCATCCCACCCTAGGATTTTTGCTCACAGTTGTGAGTGCGGCGTTGCTTGAAAGTGTAGCGATGAGCCCTGTTCTCAGCGGAGCCCGGTGGAAGAAAATGGGAAAACAGGAAATTGTTTGTTCGGGATCTTGAGCAGCAGTTCCGTTGTGGCGACATTCTGCTCCTCTAGACAAAAAGAAAGTTCTATCTGATGGAAATAAATTGGCCACCGGATCCATTGGCTCGCAGGGGTCTCCAAAGACAGACCCCGCTTGGTTCTTCATGGCTCAATTTAGCTTTTGTAGGAGCTGAGATCCAGAGCAGGTCACTGCCCCGCAGCTCGCCGCAGTGAAAATCAATAGGTAGTTTCAAAACAAGGGGTCTTATTAAAGCTGGTCCTTTTTCTGTGAGGTGTTTGGTTGACACACACTTGCCCAAATCATTAAGCTCAGCTCAAACAGTTTGCTGCGTTTGAATTGTCGCAATCCCTTTTGACCTGCACATCCTGCCTTGTTTTCTCTTATATCCTCTTTTTGATCTTCAAGATAGTGCGAATAGTCACATTTAGCTATAATTGGAGGGTAGCTGAGCCTGTGTAAATGTGGATTTAATAGCTTAAACACAATATGGATCTTAAAACAAATTGTCTGAGGTCTTTTGAAAATATAGCCGGGACTAGATAACAGTGAAATAAAGCCGATAGGAAAAACATCAAAACGGGTCAACTGACCTACAAACCAGAGATGAAAGTGACTCTGGTTTATATTTTATGTTTCTTATCTAACAGCGTGTACATGCTCATGTTTTTAAATTTGGCAAATGTTTTCTATCTCCGTCTCTCGCCGCTGCCCGTGTCTGTCCGTTGTAAAGGTAACAACCTCACAATTTTAGGACATAGGTGACCTTTTGCGGTTTTATGTGCCGCACCTTGATGGGAAACAGTAAAACTCGGGGGCCGGCAGCACGTCACAGCACGGCAGGATGGTAGTTGAGGAATCCAGATATTGCTGTTGACCCAAGGCCGCGTGGCCATGGACTCGCTCTTTGTCCTTTAAAAAGGCGTTCACATCCTTGACTGAGACGGCGGCAGCATCCGCAGCGTTAGGAGTCATTATTTGCTGTGTTGCTTTCGTCGCTCGGAACATTTTCCAGTGAAGGTCACTTTAGTCTCTCCTTGCCCATTTAATCCCCTTTTTTTTTTCCTCCTTTTCGTACAATCGTACTTATGATTATTTGTAGCGATTCTTGACTCCGCATCTGCCTCGATTAGCTGCTGGTTTTTGCTTTTGTTTACTGTAGGTCTAAATGAAAACCAGGACTGGTTGCAACGTAATCAGCGAGGACTGCAAATACAACTCAAAACAATAAGAAAATATCTATCTGCCAATACAAGTTTTCGTATATTAGTTACATATTTAATGAATAAGGGCAAGAAAACGGCGCAGTTTTTTGGATCGTGGGAGGGGCTGTCGTGCAGACTCCACTCAGAGAGGCTTACTGTTGAAAATTGAACCAAGGACCTTCATGCTGCGAGGCGGAAAGCAATTACCACTGCGCCACTTTGTTACCGGTGAGGGAATCTTAAATGTCTGATCCGACTTATTCTGGCATTTCTGCCATTTCAGGGCAGTTTGAGGTTTGCAGATAATGTTAGAAAAGGGCTCCTTATAGTCAAGCAGTCAGGCTTAACATTGCTAATTTTTATGGCTGTAGAAACTGGGCGCCGAGTTCAGCCATGAGGCGCTGAAAAATGACAAGAGAATGCGGCGCCTCATACCTCGGCGTGTTGTTTTCCTATACCCGCGCTACCGGTGGATTATCTCCGCAGAGAAGAAATAGTCTGTGATCAGTGATATTGTTCAAGAGCTGTCTTTGCAAAAGCGGACCAGGAGTGTGAGCTGAATGGAGGGAAGAGGTGAAGAGACATTCGGCCCGCTGAAAACTGGAGAGCGACAAAAAAATCATCTCCTGTTGTCGTAGGACTTTTCCAGTCCGGCAGACGGGGTGTCAGTTCAAGCCGTTCCCAGAGGTGAGCTGTTATATCACAGGTCGGTTACTCGGAGCATTCGCTTCACGGCAGTTTTGAGGTGGGAGACTGGCTTGGGATGAAACTGAAAATGATGGATCCTGAACGTATTAAACCGTTAGCTTTACATCCTCACAACCCAAGTGGGATCGCATGACAGCTTAAACGAGGTCCGTCGGATGGTACTGTGTAACAGACCATCTCCAGCGTCGTTCTTTGACCCTGCGTAGCACACTCAATTTTGTGAAATTCCATTTGAACTCTCGACTGGGGTGGCTCCGAAATGCACGGAGGGAATGCGCCGTATTCGTGTTAATAATATTTCATCATCGTGTCGACTCACTTACGCACTTAATCATTTCCCAATATTTATCCTTGTCAAATACGGTCAGTTCGTATAAGATTCGATCATAAGAAATGAAGAGTGATCACTCATCCTTAGAATTAAGATGCACAGCACAATGGAACATAATAAGAAGGGGTTTTACGACAGCGCTGGACTTCCAAGTGCAAACCAATCAACCATCTTCCCGTCAAAGTCCATATAACACATAATGCAATGAGCCGCCTCTTTCAGGGTGTGGCTTACAAGTCTTTCTTCATGATGAAACTTTTAGCTTACAGGCCAAGGTTTGATTCGAGAAAGTGGCTCCTGTGGCTTTTGAAAAAGCACTCCTCGGGCCCAGCAGAAGGCGGCTCATGCTGGCACAACATGTAGAATGCTTTTGAAATGGTCCGGTGGTTCATGATGTCAAACATCATGTAAGACTGCTTCCCAAATACTGGTTTCGCAGGAAACTTGCGCATTGTCTCGCAGAGACACAGTCGAATGCGGTTCATCGAGTACACACAGGTGCGCGAGAACAGATCTGGCCGTCGAGGCGCATTTCACGAATCCCGCGTAGGATTTTTGCATGGCTTTGTTTAAGAACGAAAGCGACATTCATGCACGGGGCCTATTGTCTTGTCAACTCAGTTTCTACAGCTCACAGAAACAACAGGAGAAAGTGTGCATCGACTATAAGAGGAAGCGAAGCTATTCTTGGAGAAGTAGAAAGTATGATAGAGTGTGGGCTGAAAATCCAGATTAGAAAACAAAGGCAGCCAAAAACAGTTATTTAGTCCTGCTTAAAAACAGATTACGGGAGGATGAAAAATGCTCTCGATCGCTCACAACTTTGATGTTCAACTGTTTCAATGAATTCGAGACCTGCAGTATTCGTGACAAAAACATCTTTGATGGATGATAGATTTAAGCAGGAATGCACTCTCACTAAGCTCCTCATGTTTTGGCCTCATTCTATCACTTCTCACTGTGCACCGTGGCACAAATAAATTAGAAGAAAAATGCAACATTGCCTTTTCTTTGTGCCATTTTAGTATGTAAATGAGGAGTTTGACTAATAGGCTTACTTTCCTTTTCCAATTAGGCATTGTGTTTCCTGCACAAAGTACACAGTGATCTCTAATAACAGTCAGCACACAGCGTGTACCGTGTGCAGAGGTATTTCCATTGTTTATCATGCATCAAAACATTTATATAGTGAAGTTATGATGACCGCGCTTTGAAATTATAAAGCCTTTTAAATGCCAAAGCTGCATTTTTGTATTAATGACATTGTGGGTTTTATAGCTGTTTGAACACCCTTTATGTATTCATAGCTTTTAGGTCTGTTTGGCTTAATGTCCCAGTGCTGCTGACAGTATTTGTGGCGCGGTGCAAAGTCCGACTCCTTCACTTCTCAGACGTGGCCCGTAATAGCTCTGCTGGGACAAAGTGAAAGTGCTTCTTCAGCGCTCATTAATGGAGCAAATTGAACAGGTCTCCTGGCCTAGCTCTATAATGAGGGCCTACCTCTTCACCGCCCCCCACTTCCACCATCATCCTGCAGTCTATTGTTCACCTACAGTTAGGGTCAGAGCTACCGCAGTGTAATTGTATCACTCTGACCCTCTTTTGGTATTTATTTTGTCACAGGGACCTGATCTTTATTGGGTGCAGGCCATCCCTCAGGTTGTAAAAGCCACGGTGCCCCTCCTCCCACACCTAGGGACAGGGGTGCTGCCTGCCTGCCAGCGATCAATATGCCACTGTCGTTAACTGGATTTGTTGCCGTGGCGCTTGCTTATGAGGCAGCAATTAGAGTGTGAAGTGGCAAGGCCAGGGTACGAGGCTGCGTCCGCACAAGGCCCGGCCCTGGGGGATGGAAATGTCAGATGCACAAACCCAGTTTCATTAAGGCCTGAAGAGAGTATGACGATCCATACTGTCTGCGTAATTCATTCGGCCGAGGGGGGCTCAGTATATTTGTGAGAGTCCACAAATACAGAAGGAGGTCACAGGTTCGGGGAGGCTGCGGACACTTGCGCGCCGAAATCCACTTATACCCGGCAGAATCCACTTAGATGCGAATCTCCGATGTTTTATCACAAGATCACGGGGCCGAGGAGAGCGGCGGCCAGAGTGATGCAGCTGTGCCGCGGCATCTCGTCTGGATTCGACGCAACTGGTCCCTCCATAAGGTTCCTCAACATACAGGACATTCCATGTGTTCCATGTTTAAACATCACGCCTGCCTCTTATTTATATTGAGCAGTGAATCAGCAATACCGCTTGACCCGCACCGTCTCACAAATGGCGACACAGAGGCTATGCAGACCGCAACAGCTGTGTTTGGTCTGCTTCATAACATCACATTTTTTCCCCCCCGAGTATTTCCATACACTAATTTCTAAACAATTCCCTTCCCTGGTCCTAGCTGCTTTTGGAGTTGTTTTTTTTCAATAGATTTTTTTTTTTTTTTTTTTCAAAAGGTAACACTCTGGTCCATATTAGCTGCCAGTGTTTCAAGCGCAGTGGCATAAAATCGAAAAAAAAAAAAAAAAAAAAAACCTTTTTTTTGTGTGTTGTTTTGCACTTAACCTATTTTTTCCTTACAATTGAATTTTCGCTTTGAACATCCAATACCGGATGGCACAAAAGTCCAGGTGGGGG
>CAAKHD010008458.1:33311-43762 GCA_901007705.1 Fistularia tabacaria | reverse complement strand
TAGCTGCCATTTTTTCAACGGCAGGGGCATAAAACCAAAAAAAAAAAAAAAAAAAAAAGCCTTTTATTGGTGTGTGTGTTTGCACTTGATCTCATTGTCTCCTTACAATGGCATTGTCGCTTCGACAATCCATATACCGCATGGCACCAAAGTCCAGGTGTGTGTGTGTGCATGCTCACAATTTTAGCACCAAAATGATGAAATGTCTGCACAGTCGTGTCCGGTGTCCTTTGTGTCGGACCATCCAATGGGATGAGATTGGTGACTTTGAATCCTCTATTGGTTGTCCGAGAGCCTGAGGGCTTCCAGCGTCTGGATATATTTCATCCCCCAAAAGGGTCACATTGTCCCCCGGTGTAACGTCGGGAAGGGGGTGCCCTGATGCGGCGTCTGAGGTTGACTCTAACCTGAGGCTCTAAATCCGTTTGGGGGACAAATAAAGTTGAGCCAGTTGATGTGGATCGCCATCAATTGATCGAGTCAATAGCTCCCAGCATCCCGGGACGCGGCTGTCCGCTCAGAGGAACGGCCATCGGTTACAGAGTCAATGCATGTTATTCCATTTCGTGGACTAGAACGTAGAAATAGGATTAAAAAAATGGCCGCTAAATGTTTGGGATCCGAACAGCCCCTGTTTTATCGCCTTTGTTTTCAATCAACTTTCTATCATAGTTTCACTGTCTGCTCTGGAAGTACTCATCCCTGGAGGATGTCCTTGACAAACCGAGGAGAAACACTTCGGCGTGCAGACAACAAAATGCCGGCGTTCGGAAACAGATGTCCGGCGCACATCGAACTGCCCCCCTGCAACACGGCTGTCAATTTTGACTATTGAGAATAATGTTTCCTCCCGTAACACTTAACAAAAGGTGAGGGTCACAGCAGACAACTTTAAGGACTGTTGGATAATATAGTTTTTACAGTTTCTCTTACCGCCGGTTTATAGTGTCCAGAGGGGGATTGAAAAGGTTTTGAGGAGAGAAACGCTGCATGAGGGACTATTTTAATTCTGGGCCCTGTTCCAATATGTGAAGGCACAGTTAAAAATGTAATGGCGTATGTATTTTAAGCCTGCTCTTGACAGAATGTTGAAAATAAAGCCGGATTACTCGTGAAAAACAAATTACACATGTAGTTCCCGTTCTCCAAAAATTAGATTCCTCTGCTGTAATAGGAAGATAATAATGTTAATTGTTGAAGCCAGACTCTGCCTCAAGAACTTAAGTGCTAAGAAACGCTCGGCACTGCCTGTTTTACAGTGTCATTTTTAATCATAAAAAAAAAAATAACCCACACACATCAATCGCATTGTGGAGCGCACAAAAATATGTCAGGGGAAAGTACATCATTATTTTGCTTCACAAAGGATTCTTGAAATCATGTAACACTACAGTCCAGGAATGACAAAAAAATATATATATATTGGCTGCAAATTTGCAAAATTACGTACTCTGTAGGTGATTGACAGCTGTGTGATGTAATTAAAAAACAGAAGATGAAATGAGAAAACCCTGCGGTCGGTCAGTAGTTGGTGTTGCAACTTGACTTTTCCTTCTTGAAGATGTTTCGCGCCTCATCCGAAGCGGTCTTTGTCGAATTGTAGTGACCGTCATTGAACAGAAGAGGGGGCGTCTCCATCGCAATCGCTCTGCACGACGCCATCAACGCCCCGGAACCCACCCGGACAGATCCAAAACCAGAACCAGGTCCGGCCTGAGCCGCAGCCCAAGTGACTTAATCCACACATTAGCCTTTCCAGTATCTATTTAGATTCCAGCTCAGGTCGGATGGAATTTCTACCTTTTTTGCCCAAGCAATACACAGATAACAGTGTACGCAATAATATAACGAACTGTCTCAACTAGAAGCAATGCCCGACCCAAACCCCAGCCGTTCTATACTCCCCACCGTCCTGAAGAACTGAGGAAGCCTCCAAACAGAGAGGAGAAACGACTTCAAGATGGAAACCTGAGTCCGATCGGCGTGACAATGTTAAATAACGATTGACCAGGATGGCAGCGAACCTTCAATAGACGCACAGCAGTGAATCACTCCTCCTGCTTGCTTGTTGGTTTCGCAAAAACATACAATTCAGACTCGAGTTTTGATTGATTTCTCTACGTTCACCCGCACGTCTTCTTCTTCTTCTTCTTTTCCTTTTGGCTTTTCCCTTCAGGGGTCGCAATGGCGAATCAACCTTCCCCTAGCTTCTAGCCTTACTACCTTTCCACCTGGTCTTCTGGACGCACAGTACATCCACCTTCCTTCTCTGTATCACGTCAACCAACTCTTTTCCTTTTCCTGTCATCGCCCCAACATTCAGAGTCCCTTCTCTCAGTTCCAGACTCTTGCCTTTCCTCTTCTCTCTCTGCTTCCGAACACGCCTTCCTCCTCTCCTTCTTCGACCCACAGCAGCCAAATTTCCGCTGGTACCCTGTAGGCCACACGTGTCAAACTCAAGGCCCGCGGGCCAAATGTGGCCCGCCACGTCATTCTATGTGGCCCGCGAGAACGTCTTAAAAGGGCTGATTGTCCGAAAATAAATAAGTCAAACACATGCATTCATCAGAAACTACATTCCCCACAATCCACGCCGATCATGTTCCCCGATAAGTGACGGCATCCCGCCGTTAGACTGCAGTGGATCCTCATTAATGGCATTTTCAACGAGTGGAACTGAGAAATACAAACGATCCCTAAATGTCCAGGAGGAGAAAAGTCGATGCAGATGGAAGGTTGTTTCAAGATAGATGATTGTGCTCCGAGGAGGAAAACCGGTATGTCTTTTGTGCTATGAGCCAGTGTCGGCTGTCAAAGAGGACAATCTACGTCGGCATTTTGACATCGAACACCGAGCTAAGTATGCCGAAGTTAGCCTTCCAGAAAAACATCAAATTGTCCAAGAATTAAAAGCCAAACCACGACGGCAGCAGAATGTGTTCACGAAAACCACATCCAAAAACACAGCGGCAGTGAAAGCTCGCTTTACTGTGACTGAAGAAGTCAGTCAAAAGGATTTATGTTGTAACAGAGCAACTAGTAAACATCATTTTTTACATCTATGCAAATGCATATGTAACATTTTGGATTTGAATGAAGAATAAATTCAGAGTTATTTAACATGAATGAGTAGTTACATTTATTTTACATTACTTTTGGTTGCATTTAGTTACATTCATACTGTTGCCGTTCCATGTGGCCCTTTGAGGGCGACCGTCATGCTGGTATAATGACATGAAACACATAGTATTTATAATATTGAAATCTATTTTAGATATTATTCCTGTTTCACGTTTGCAAATCTCTTCGCGCATCAGTGCCATTTGTAGATTTGCCGAACTCGATGGGGATTTTCACGTCCAGTCTTTGTTTATAAGGATATTCCCATGAGTCGACTCTCGACAGCCTGAAACACATCCCTGCCGGGGTGCAAACATCCATTGTTTACGCAGACCGACCCACGCTGATCGTTCGGAGCTGTTACAAAACCGGTCTTTATTGTCTGGTTAGCTTTCTGAGATTAAAAAAAAAAAAAGAAAAAGGAAAAAAAAAACAGAGGACACTGTGCCTAGCCTGATTTCCGTGGTCTTGTTTCTAAGGAACGGGGCTGGAGAGAAAAACAGTAAGGACAATATGCAAACTGATAAGGAGGTTAGAAAGGCACTGAAGGTGCTCTTGCCCCTCCATTCCACACATTCCCTCCCTTCTGACTCGTCAGAGCTCAAGTATTCGCATCTCACTCATTAGCAGCTTTTGTCCATCGCGCCCTGAAACTGTTTACCTCACCCTGTCACCACGCCCACTCGCACCCTGTTATCGAGCCCAGCTCTAGGTAGGGATGACAGTTGTGATGAGTTTCCACAGAGGCCGAACAGCCAGCAGTATTCCGGGAAAAAAAAAGAAAAACATCAAGCCGGCTGATTCGTTACCAGGCAAAATGCTAACCAAATATTTTTTAAAGGAGTCAGAACAGAAAGTTGTATTTGCAACCTAACTTTGCTCAGAGTGTTTACTTTACTTCTACTCATTAGCCTTGCAGACATTCGCATCTCTGAACCCTGAGGACCAAGATCAACATCAACGCTCTACTTCACTTTTTTTATTTCTCATCCGACGAAGAAAAAAAAAGAAAATCTCTACATCTTCAAGAAACCCGCTGAAACCGATGACTTTGGGCTTATCAAAAAAAAAAGAAAAAAAACCTTCAAGGCAAGGCATTATTTTTCTTTAAGGCAAGGCATTATTTTTCTTTAAACACAATTCTTACCCAGAGTTAAAAGCAGAGTTTCATTGACACAAAGTTTGAAAAAAAGAATTAAAAGCAAAGAAACCCCTTTTCTTTCAAGGGGTATAATCAAATATAAGAAAAGTAAAAGAAATAAATCTACATCTTGTTGGAAAAGTAAAAAGAAAAGAAGATTCACATGACGATCGAGGTTTTTCAGTTCTATATTATCTCCAAGAGCCGTGTTTTTGGTTGGATATTGAGCGCCGCAATGGTTTTGGCGTTCGAAAACCCAGCAACCCGTTTTTCCAATGCCGTGCTGCGTAATAACTAAAGCCCACTTCTCCCTGTTTAGTTTCAACCTCTGGCACTGCTTGCAGACAAATCCCCAATGATTCTAGAACGCTCCCATTAAATGAAAAAACTAAATGCCTGAAATATGTTCAGAGCCAATTCTATTCAGGAATAAAACTTTGAGATTGATTATTTGGCCTCTTGGCAGTCGGCGCAGAGAGATTTAACAACTTGGGCAATGTGGGTTCTCCTTGACGTTTTGGTTAGGGGCCTTGCGGCTCCATTTTGGATAAGTTGCAGAGGTCTGCTGGTCTTTAAAAGGCGGTAACGTTTAAAGTCCTTTGCAGTGATCAATTTTGCCCGAGATAGCGGGGTTTACAGTTTTCCAAGGCTTGTTTAGTCCCTTGGAATCGCACGTGTTTTTAAGATCGCAAATACCGAATTTGTCATGGCTTTTTACAAAACAGGACATTCCCAATGGCCTCATCTGTTCTTTTTTAGGGCACACTGGTAATTGTGGAGATGCTGACGCATGGATGGCAAACATGACATGCTATCGCTAAAAATGAGCACGATTGCAGATTAGTATTGTTGCTGTGAGCGCTTCAACGTTCAGCTCAGTGGACTCCCGCGCCCGAGGGCGATTCGTCAAAACCGTCCTGTTGGCATGTCATGTTGTCTGAGCATGTTCTAAGATTTATACCTCTTCTTAAAGGATGTGCTCAATGGTGGATTCGGAAGTAGGCTGTCACAGAGAGGAGCAAGACAAGACCCATCTGGAAAGTGGTTTAAAATTTATCTTCACATCAAAAGCAATAGGTGATGTTGAGAAACGCATTCAAAATCTAGCTTTGACTCAAGCCTGCACACCTGGATTCATTTATTCATTTATATTCATATATAGTTTATCTTTCTGTCTGTCTGTCTGTTTATCTATCTGTCTGCCTGTCTGTCTGTTTGTCCGTGTATTCATTTATGTATCTATTATGTCCGTATGTGTTTATTTATTTTGGGAGGGATTATTTATTATCATCATCATCATCATCATCATCATCATCATCATCATCATCATCATCATCATTATTATTATTATTATTATTATTATTATTATTATTATTATTATTATTATTATTGTTGTTGTTGTTATTACCATTATTATTATTATTATTATTATTATTATTATTATTATTATTATTATTATTATTGTTGCTGTTGTTGTTGTTGTTATTATTATTATTATTATTATTATTATTATTATTATTATTATTATTATTATTATTATTATTATTGTTGTTGTTGTTGTTGTTGTTGTTATTACTTTCCTTTTTGGATTTTTGAATAGTGATAGCCTCCTGTCTTATCAAAACCATTTGGCAGAAGGCTCTCTGGAGCCCCTTCCTACACTGAGAGTAAACCTCCACCTGAGTTTAACTGAATTCCGAATGGAGAATCTTCTTTTTTTTTTTTTTTTTTTCTTTTGAATTGATTAATTATTTTCTAAATATCTGTTAAGACCACTAATAGGCTTAATCTGTCTGGGAAAACGGCTCTCGGGGCCAGATTCCGGCTCGTCCAATGAAAACACAAACTAGGTCAGTCCACAGAGAGAGCCTCAAGTCTGTCTGATCGTCTTATATTGAATGGACTCAATATCAGGATAACTACATAATCGGTACATGTCACTTTCCTCCAACCATAATTGTGCCCCCCTCCCCCGCGACTGAATGGAATCATTCTTTCGGGGGCACAAGTGAATGATACCAAGGAACCACCAACCGACGCTCGAGGAAAACACATTTAGGGATCAGAAAATACATGCCAATAAGCCCCTCTGTCATCAAAATGATACAGCGGATATTTTCGAGGGCCTTCATTACAAACTGATCCAAACAAAAAGTGTATGTTAAAAGAATTTTCATCCCCTGAATGATGAAAACATGGAGGATTTGGATTTTTGTTTTAATCATCGATTTACCTTACTGTGTGTACAGCTGTTTCCAGCTGGATTATGAGGTTCTCATACTATTCTCACTAGAATCTTTTGGGTTTATCTTGATTAAACTTGACATTAACCCCTCACCTTTGACAGTTCTAAGGTTTTCTATCTGACGTGTGATTGACTGCAGATAAAGTGGAATTTTCATACCTGCACGTGACCACAAAAAAAAAAAAAAAAAAACTCACATAAAGTCCATTTGGTGCCGATCCAATGACCGAGGGACTGAGAAGAACGGGAAATGACACGGTTTTGCTAAAAGTCGTTGTTAATCTTCTACATTTAAACTATAGTTTTTAACATTTGATAGGGGCCCCCGATCCTTCGTCCCTCGGCGGTCAATAAAAACAAAGCAGACAGAGTGACTCATCGCTCTGCGGGAGTGGGAACAGAACCGTGCAGGTGTCACGCCGACTCCCGCGAAATATTTCATTTCATTAAACCCACTCCTCACGTCCCCTTTCTTAGCATCACATCATCGTCAGCGAGCCGACTTAGCGAGTAGACGAGGGAGCGCAAATGCAAACTCGATCACCGAGACGTCGTCGATACAGCCTGCATCGTGGAGCAGGGTTTGCAGTGAATCCTTAGGCAGAACATCTCCTCTTGCTCACTCCTTTAGCGACGCGATTTGCATTGTCGGACAATGCATCACAGTGAGGGCTTTGTCGCTTTTTCAGCATAATGTGATATTAAGTTGTGCATTACAGACTCGGAGAGGAGGGAGGAAGCGGGGACATCTAATCGATCAATGGACTCTGTCGTCCTGAAACAAAATCTGTGCAACTTGCTTGATAAGAAAGTCATATTTTAGTGCATGCCACCGTGCGCATGGCCGCTCTGGTTATGACTTATAAGCCCAGTGCGGCATGTATATATTTCTGCCTGCCACAGTGTTGTATGGAAACATTTGTGTCAGTGTGTGTGTGCCGATGTGGGTGTTATTGCGGGGAACAGTATGGAGCGGAGCACAGCTTAATATCAGTGTTTGACATGGAGGCCCATTAATAAGGGCCTGATCTGAGCCCATTGACAGGACTGCTGACAGAGGCGGATCACGGGGAAGAATCATGTCTCGCTGAGGGAGCCCGGGCTGCAGGTAGGGCCCATTCTGCCTCCCTAGGTGTCATTACGAATGCTCTGGGAGGAGGGAGGGCCACCACTGACATCTACATTAATCACCCTTCCGCACCTCACACCCCCTCCGCTCACTGTCTCCCTCCAACTCCAGCTCCCTAATCATCCCCACGCAGAGACCCGAACCCAGTAAGGGGATACTCAGCCATGAAAGATCTCCAGCTAAGAGCTCCCCAAATACCACTCCGATCTGATCATGAGTGATGTTGCTACCTGAACCTCTGACCCCGTCACACAATTAAAAACACTTTCCCTCTTTCTCCCCTACATGCACAGGTGGTGTAGGTTGGTTTTTTTTCTTTTCCTTTTCCTTTTTTTTTTTCCCCCTGCAGCTAAACATTTCCATAGTGTCTGTGTTTGATTCGGTGTTTACAATTAAATTGCATGGGATTAAAAGGGAGCACGGAAATCTGCTGCCTCAAAACCCCCAGTGTGTGCTGCTGTTGTACCATCCTGATGGTCTCCTTGAGAGGACACTGTCCACACGGGGACCCCTATTGATCCTTTTATCTGAAAAATAAATAAATAGCTTAACAGACAATAAGAGGGATGAATAAAAATATAAGTCAACAGATGAGAAGAAAAAAAAAATCTCACTGCATCAGTTAAACTCGGTGGCGTCTTCGCAACACATTCTGCTTTACTTTAACGCTTGTGTATTCTACAGAGGGGGCAGTTTTTGAATTCAATTTTCCCTCTGACGCCCGTGGCATTGGTGGGAAACAACTTGACTGATTGACCGTGCGTCATTTGACTGACAGAGACTGATACGGACCAGGCTGAACAACATTTGCAACGACAGAGGTCATCCCGGACCCATTAATGAACATATGTCGCTGGAATAATAATGGGACATTATTGGATTCTCATTCTATTTCGTGATTTCTTTTTCAAATCAGGTTGCGGATCCCATTTGTGCGTTAAGTTAAAACAAAATACATAGAAATGTAGACATTTCTATTTCAGCATCTAATGTAGAAACCCAAGAAAATAATTTCACTTTGGTTTTTTTCGCCACATTTTCAAATTGCTTTGTCCTCGTGCGTGATGAACCGCCACCCGGGTTTGGCTTTGCCTGTGATTACGTCAGGACCATTTTCACATCTAATCTGCATCACGGGAGTTTTCAAATGAAAGGCCTCATCAACCCCCCCGGCCCGGCTTTGTCGGTAATATTACGAACGTCATCTCAATAAGAGGTTTTTCTTACAAAGGACTGACACACAAACTCATACTGGAGAGGCTGGCAGTCACGCCGGCTCAGTCACACCATCTCATTTCCGTCGGCCAGGTCTCGTCCTGAGTAAACATAGCCTACGCTTTAATTAAAATAAACCCTTGTTCACTTGATATTTAGTAACAGGGAGAAATATCCGCGCCTCGGCGGTTGAAAGTGTGGGATAAAAAAGGGCGGGTTTGAGAGAGAGTTACTATCTACTTACTTTCTCGTCAACGAAGCCAAACTCTCCATTGTTTATGTTTGAAGTGGGCTGTTCCTCTGAGTAAATGACCTTCTCTAATTTCCCCTTTCTCTCTTTTATTTGCCTCAAACCTTCAGCGGCGCTGATGACACAATAAATCTCCGTTTGGATGCTGTGTGTGAGTGCGTGCCTGTGTGCCAGTGCGTTGTGTATTTGTGCGCGGTTTCACGCATCTGGCAGAATCTGGGACAGCATGGAGACGCTGAAAAGACGGCATTTGCATGCGCCACACAAACATATTAAAATATGAAGACAAATCACTGCGTCTGGCCGGCTGACAGCACGCCGGGCGAAGGGAGCCGACAAGCAAACTTACATGTTGCCGTTTCCCAGTCGGGCTTTTATAGGGCAAGTTTGAACATGGCGTTTGACAAACAAACGGAAGAAGAAGAAGAAGAAAAATATGAGCAGTCAAAGCTATTATTAAAAAGCCAAAGAAGTGGTTTCCCTTTTTTTTTTTTCCGCATAGGCCGTCCTATGGCAGCGTGAGTCTCCGTGTATTTTGTATTTTGTATTTTCTCCGTGTACCGTTGAAGCAGTCGGCTTCTGAGTTTCGAGGGCTTCGGTTTTAAGGGCCAACCTTCTTGTAAATCATAAAAAAGGGAAAATCGAAGCCTTTTTACTTTGCCTCTCTTCCTCCCACTTCAACAAATGGGCAACCGCGCTCCATCTCGCAGCTATTGATATGTACTCCTTGTACTCCTTTAATCCAATTTGGAGGAGGCGCACGTGTGCAGGCGTTTCTTTTTTCCCTGTGCAGCATTTACATAAAGTAATTCATCATTTTATAAACACGTGTTTTTGAGCCCGACTGAAAAATTCATTCACCTTATTTACGCCATTGTATTCTCACAAGTGCTATTATGAACTACCCGTGTTGTTGCATTTTTTTTGTTTGTTTGTTTGTTTGTTTGTTTGTTTGTTTGTTCTCGCCATGTGTCGATTTCGTTTGCGTTTGACACGACGAATGCCTGAGACGCATGTGGAGGCGCTAAGAAAAGAATTAGTGAACGTTGCCTTCCTTCCTTCCATCCTGTCACAGCAAAACCTGGCACGACTGAATTGAACGGCTGCCACACATGTCACCGTTAGGGGGCGCTCGTAGCTCGCTGGATGTCACAATTGGAGAGACGTGAACAAAGTTGCTGGGCAGACTTCTAACACAACCGGACTCCCGGTGGCATCACCTCCAGCGTGTCTTCTGGAGAAAAAAAAAAAAGAAAAAAAAAGAAGGGTTCTTACAGTGGGGGGGGGGGGGGGGGGGGGGGGGCCAACCGCCCTTTTTTCTCTGACCAAGGAAATAATTTTCTTTAAACAT
>CAAKHD010008458.1:14305-31805 GCA_901007705.1 Fistularia tabacaria | reverse complement strand
TGGACTTTAATTTCCTGCGGTGAATTCGAGGATTTGCGCGCCTGCCGTTGGATGTTTAATATGCCAGTATGGGTCCGCTAGCGTTCATCCTTGTTGGTGGATTACTGTATTTTCAAGTTGATGGTGAGTCGTTTTTATCATTTCTTTATAAGATCTTTTATTAAAAGCCGCGGGCTTGGGTTTCTTTTGCGCACAGGGGCTGGGCGTCCCTGGGACTCCGTTCCCCTTTGATTCAACCGGTTTCAGCAAAGTTGTGAAAATCACATACGTACAAAGTACCTTCACCTCATTATTTTTGAATGTTGCATTCAAACACCTTAATCCAGGCGGTCTTGAGTGACGTGTTGAGAAAAAAGAAAGAAAGTTGCTGCATCTTTTAAGAAATTCTTCTTCCATATTCAAACATCTGAGGGTTATAATAATATGGATAGTAGGGATTTATCATGCAGCTGTGATCACCTGAAAATGTAAATAAAAGCCTGTTCTCTTCCTTCCCTCAGAAAAAAAGTAACATGTAAGTCATGTGCTTCCGATAACAGGGTGGTTATAAAGTCCAGAAGGACCAGGCAGAAAAGGCTTGCAGGAATTTATTATCTCTGAAACTGCGTTGTTTATTACCTGGACAGTTGAATTTGTCCGGGAAAGTGATTGTCACATTTGATTTCACGCTGTTTGTCTCTGGAATTCATGCAGCAGCTAGGGGAGGTGTGTGTGTGTGTGTGGGGGGGGGGGGGTTAGCTGTTTAGATAAATCCTAAATATTAAAACAAAAAATAATAATAATTTCATGTCCATATTTTTAAATCAGTTGGAAAACAAATGGAGAGGGCAAGCGGTTGAAGTCAACAGAAAGTAGTGGAAAAACCTGTGGATGCTCGGGCTGAGGGGTTGGAGGCGCCGGCAGCAGGTAGCACTGCAGCATTGTTGATCCAGTTTTTCAGAGATGCGATTGTGCACTGTGGCGTGCACTGTGGCGTGCACTGTGGCGTGCACTGCCTCAAATCCAAACTGATGCCCTCCCACCCCCCACGCCCCATCCCACGACCTTACCGTTCGTGTAGCGTTCATGAATCCAGGCGATTGTAATGAGGATGATGCTGCTGTTTGTTTCCCCTCAAATCAAGTCAAAATACTCCAGGGTCAGCATTTTTATTTATTTTTTCTTGTTTGTTTAATTTTATGTTGTTTTTTTTTTTTTTTTTATCAAGAAGCACCGATTGATTTGCCGGCTCGCGGGCAAAGTGAGTTAGTGGTGGAATTAAAACAGCCTGAACCGGCGGAGTTCATATAATGACTCGCATCAATCACAGATACAGCAGGGTTTAGGGGGAACAAATGGTATTTCAAAAAAAGCTCTTTTTATTAGCGATGGGACAATAAGAGGGATTGAAATGTATTTGAATTTTGAGTTGGACACACCTTGTTGCGTGCATGGATATGTGCAAACAAAGAGGGACTCTGAATCAGGAAGTAAAGCCTTTTATCACTCAGATACCGTGGCTTTATATCGGCTCAGTTGTCGACGGTGATTCATGTGGCTGTTTGCACAATGTAGCAACATCCGCTGCTGAGTTGTTGTTTTTTTTTTTGTTTTTTTGTGCAAAAGTTGGCCGTCACATTTTTCTTTTCTTTCACCTATCAACTCCTGCTTTTGTTCATCGCAGCTGCGAGTGTTGCCACTGAACCGTTTCCAGATCAGGCCCCTGTATCTTCAGGAGGTAAAAGATCACCTCTCACTCCTGTTTAGGGTTTTTTTTTTTTTTTGTGTTGTTTTGTTTTTTTACTCTTTCCTTTACCTTTTTTGGTGTCTTTCACTCTGTGCTTAGCCAAGCCCACTGGTTGCTAGGCACTGGCTGAAGGCATTGGTAGTCACCCGGGGGGGTGAGGATGCACATCTCCCAGGGAGCACTGGATCTTCCCAATCATTTGCCTGTCACCCTCTTCCCCCCCTCATCCCTCCATTCCAGCAGAACTAACCCATCACCCAACCCTTTTCAGAGGTAATCTGAGGGTCCTTGGAGAGGGAGGAGCCACCTCTAAGAGTCCACTTAGGCAGACAAAAAGGTCTGGAGTTGTATTCTCTAAAGCAGCATTGCCAACAAAGCCAGACCTTGTGAATGGCGTCAGCCGCTGTTTAGTGTGCTGTGATTAATACCGCGGGTGTGGAGAAGAGGAGAGAAAAGAGGAGTTGAAGGCAGAGTAGAGGAGGAGAAGGGCTGTATGCCGGGATGGTGCCGTGCTTGGAAGAGAGCGAGGGGGAGTCTTGGGTCAAGTTCCAAAGACCATGGGGTATTTTTGAAACCGACGCAGCTTCACAGACAAATAAGACTTGTGGGGTTGAAGATACTTCTGGAAAACCAAGGGATTAGTTGTTTTATTTTACCTCTTCTAAGAGTGCGTGGGAATACTGTACACCCTCCGTAATTGACATTCAACGGTAATTCTGTATTATTCCGGTGACATAGGAATGCAGCAACCGGAGATGTATGTCAAGTAAAAGGAGAAAAAAACGAACCGTGCGTTCAAGATGGGCCACCAGGAGACACCAGATCCCAGCAAGGCGCTGCAAAGGTGTGGCGGAAGTGTTCTTAAAAAGCACACAATTTAGTTTTTTAGTTTACTTATTTAGTGTTTTGACGGTGGTGAGCCCAGCGATGCTGTCTGGCTTAGAGACAGTGGTACTGAGGAAAAGACCGGAAGCAGATCAGAGATGAAAATGTTGAGGCTCTCTATTGGAGTGAGGAGCACGGGTAGAATCAGCAATGAGCCTGTCAGAAGGACAGCACACGTCGGATGTTTTGGAGACAAAGTCAGACTGACATGGTTTGTTCAGAGGAGAGCGAGTGAAAATATTGGTAGGAGGATGCTGAGGTTGGAACCGTCAGGCAGGAGGCCTGGAGGAAGACCAGAGAGAAGATTTATGGATGTGGTGAAGGAAGATATGAAGATAGTTGTGCGAGAGAAGAGGACGCAGGGAACAGAGTTAGATGGAGGAAGTCGATTCGATGGGCGTTCCCAAAGGGATCGGCCGACACGAGGAGCGTTTTGACGGTGGAGTTTCAGCACGTTCTTTAACTCCCGCTGCCCAATCTCCTGTGAATTTTATTCCCTCTTTGTGAAAAAAAAAAAAAAAGCCAAGAAGTATCAGTAAGAAGGACTCAGAGGGACGGCAGTTCCTGAGTGACGTGACTCATCGGCAGAGTTTGGCACCCGAATCAGATGCAGATCAGCCTCGGCACCCCACGCGATGAAGATATCGGAAATTTCCGCGTGTCAAGACGGCGAAGCCGAATCAATCTCCATCGCTGACATCGCTGTCTTCTTTTTGTTTTTCAAAAGAGAAAAAAAAAAAAAGAAAAGAAAGGAAGAAGACGCCCAACACTCCCCCAAGATACCTGCTGTCACATTCTGCTGATCTCAAAGCTCGGCAGACCTAGTTACTGTTGCTAAGGCAAGGTTGGATGGTGTCTGTGATGGCTCTAGTGTGGGCCATCAAATATAATTCTCACCCAATTTTGTCTCATCAAACCCTTTACTGGCTTTTTGTATCCTATAGAGTTTGGGGATCGTCATCCTGCCTCACCGCTCATTTATTTCGTTTAGTTTTTTCCCCTTTAATTTGTCATCTAACTATCATGGGGAAAAACAGGTGACCAAGACCTGTGGACAGGTTTTTGAACAACGGCAGAATTGGTGCTTGTATCCACTTACTTTATGTATGGACGTTTGTTAATGGGGAGGGAGGGAGGGGGCGTGAAATCAGATACAATAATTGAAAAAATAGGGTCAGGATGAGGCTTTATTGCTGAAGCCCATTGGAAACCAAACGGCTCTGCTGATGATCGTGATTGAATGGAAGAGGTTTAAAGTACTGCGCTGTGATGGAAAGTAAGCCCAGATTAAAATAGTCTAAGTGAATGATGAGGCAAGCTCGGGTCATTGTGTAAGAGCCATTGCGATGTCTCGCCCCAAATGCGATTGTTCTGCTTGAGTTGCCGGTGTTTAGGCAGCGCTATCGTAATTGCGGTTAATTTGCTGAAATGGCGCCGCCGTAATGACGAGCCTTCATCCCAGATCTGCAGGAATCTCATCTCAACTCTGTGCCGCGGACTCATCACTGTCAAAGTAGCCACTTTCCTCAGTATCAAAGAGTGCCGCTGTTTATTCTCTGATTAATATCAAGAACGACTGAAGAGTCAAGGCCGTGCGAGTGAAGAGGGGGTGGAGAGGGAACGGGAACGGATATAAAGGAGAAGGTGAGCACTTGAACAATGTGAATCAAAGTATAGGTCCTTTGGTTTGTGTGAGCGAGCCTGTCAGCTCCCATGAACTTTTAACAGCCAAGTTGGCTACCAGCGAGCCTCGTCGGCTCGTGTTTAAGCAGCCGCGTCTTGGCGTGTTCAGGTTAATTCTTTCACATTATCTGAAAGTGGAAGCGAGGGAGACAATGTCTATGTTATGACAACGTAGTCAGCTGACAAGGTTGCGTGCGTGTTTTCGAGGACGATACGACTTTTTCTAGCTTTAGTTTAGCTTTAGTTTTGGGCGTGTCCCCTCTGCCTGCAACAGACGAAAAGAAAACAACGGACCGGATCCATTCAAATTGTTATTCATACGAATGCCAGTGCTTGTTGGGAGTGATCATCGCACTGAGACGTTCTTACACTTCATCAAAGAATTGTTTGATTTTTAAGCGGGAGGTGGATAAGACTTTCTTTTCAAACAGTTGAAGAAAATGATAAATACATAAAATAGCCACCTGCTCTCCCTTTCTTCTGACGGGGCTGTAGCAATACGAGATGTTTAACATTTCACATGAAAGTAGAATGAAAATAGCGCCGCTGTTTGAAAAGGCTAAAATCAGCAAAAGCCATAGTCATAGAAAATATGAATAATTATTTAATTATTACTATTATGTTAAGAATAATATTATTATTATTAGCAGTAATTACTATCATAGTAATAACAACAAAACAACAATGAAAATAGTAGTAATCATATTAATAATAATTTTCTTTATTATAAGTATTAAGGCAGTTTCACACACACCCCACCGCAATTAACCCACAAACGTTCATGTGTAAATACCCAGGATCAGAACATACTGAATTACTTTAAATTGCATTGTGTCTCTTGGTTTCATACCAGTGCTTGCATTCATTCTTTTAGTGCTTTCAATAATACTAAATGCACATGTTCAGCTTGTGGCGCGAAAAAAGTATCAAAGTGGAATACTTACAGCCGTTCGCTCCATCCACCATGTACAGATCCTATCTCTGCACAACCATCCGTCATGAGGGTGGAATTCAAACACACACCTGTGATGGTTGCCCGGCGTGAGTTTATGTGGGAAGCGTTATATGATGAATTGAGAATGCTAAGTAAAGAAAGCAGTCAGGTCTTACACCTGCCTTACACACCTGCACTCACAGAACGCACACCTGTGCTCCCCTCCTCCGGGGCCCCGGCGCACACATAACCCTTGATCTGTTCATCGCTTGTCTGAGGCCCCGAACAGCTGATTGAGACAGACAGAAAGCAATCTGGTTAATGTTTTATAAACCTGGATTATAGTTTAACGTGGGGCGGCACAGCGGTGAGCACCTCTGCCTCACAGCATGAAGGACCCTGGTTCAATTCCGACGGGGGACCTTCCTGCGTGGGTTGCCTCCGGGTTCTCCGGTTTCCACCCGTTCTCCAAAAATCATGCAGCAGGTTAATTGGAAAATGATAAACCCAACGGTTGTCCGTCTTTATATGTGGCCCTGCGATTGACTGGCGACCAGTCCAGGGTGTATGGATGCATATCATTGTAGCAACAGAGGGTTAGAAATAATTAGGCATCTAAGGTTTGAACTGTCCTGCAGAAAGTGCTCGCATCGACAAAAAACCCCACCCTCAAGCCGTTTCTGTATCTAAATGTTCCATTGCTGCTCTGAACAATTATCTTTGGCTAAAGGTCTAATCACTCGATATGAAATTGTCTTTAGCCCAGCAGCAACTTGCAGGTTGGAATTCATGCATAGGCGTTGGTGCTGTACTCATACGCTCACACACACACACAAAGAAACACACACACAAACTGGGAACACAAATAATTTGGAAAGACAAATTTAAAACGATGGCACTGTAAATGCAACCGGTGTTTATTTCTACAAAAGCAAACAATGTAGTAAGATCAGATAAATAATGACGCTAAACAGAAAACATTGCAAGTCTCTGCCGTAATTGATATGGCTTCGTCAACTTAAGCGGTTATCTAAATAAACCGCATTATATCGTAATTCATGGTCTAATCAGTTGGTCACGGACAGTTAAATAATGCGTCAAAGTTCACAGAAATCAAATCACTCTCTAGTATGAGTATGTTCAATACATACGAATATATTCCCAAGCCCTGTTGGTGCTTATTAAATAGCCCCGCCCGTGGATCCCTTCTCATGGGGTGGGTTGATGTTGGCAGGCTTCACGGTTGTTTTGGGTTGCAGCTAATTTCAGTAACCGTTCTCTCGGTTTCCTCTTGCTTGCTGCTTGTCAGACCCTCTGAATCCAAAGCATCTCCAAGAAGCTAAAACTTGTTCAAACACTCTTTTAGATTAAGGGCTTTCTGTTCGTCATTCCACCGGAAAGAATGTTTCTTCATTTGTTGTTTATGACTAAACAGCAAATGATATATTAGGACTTCTTGTTGTCACAAGTTACTGTTGGTTTGCTTATTCATTGTTACCTCTGGCCAAGTTCCCATCGTTTTCTTTTTTTTTTTATTTTCCACTTTGACCCTTGATTAGGTCTGCAATCCGTGTGTGCACTTGAAGTTTACCGGTTTATAGATTCACTCGGTTCATAATCAGTAACAAACGTAATTTTTGTTTGGTAGTTGCCTCCGAGTGTCTCCATGGCGTCTGGAGGATGAGGTTAAGCTGTAAAATCAACGAGCCAGGCAGCTCGTCAGGTCAGAGTGCAGCCAGGGAAGCGGTCTTTTCGAACCACCAAATCCATCCTCCATCCAGCCAAGACAGCTATTTTGCACGTGAAAGTGATAAATGCCAGAAACTGTCCAAAAACTACTTGGAGCGCCCAAAAAAGTTTCGTAAATAGGGCTAAAATCTTTCTGCATGCCTATAAAGGCACACTAACCAGTGTAGCTGGCTCAGTGACCCAACATGAACAAGAATGATTGCATCCTCAATATTTATAGATTTTCTAGGTCTTCTAACTAGATCTAGAACCGATCAGAATGACAGAATACATCGGAAGTCCAGCAAACATTTCTTTCTCATCAGCAGGAAATGCGATGATTGTCTTCTTTATCCTTTTAAAGTAAGTATACCGCTTTTGCTGCCTGTTCTAAAGTAGCTATTTACCCATCTTGATATTAAACCCACCAACAACGAGATGACTGATTGGGATTTACTCTCATTTTCACGAACGCGGCGAAAGTCATGCTGGATGGGGTTGGATCGAGACACCTGTGGTGTAAACCGACACAGGAGCTGAGTGGATTTGTTCAGTTGCAGGACAATTAGTGATACAATGCATGATGAATGGTGCTGCGATAAACCCCGCCTCTCAGCTCATTTCAGCTGGGATTGGCTCCAGTCCCACCGCAACCCTACTTACAGGATAAGTGGTAGAGACAATGAATGAATGAACGGTTTAAGCTGTTAAAACCAATAGTTACATTAGACAGCCTTATTTAATTATGTCACCATTATGGGATATTATGAAAGTGCTGTAATAGCACTGGGTTATAACAAGGCTTTGAAGGCCCGTCTATTTGTTTGCCACTGTTTCCCCTTCGCGAAAACACAAGCTCGCACTGCTTTGTAAACGGCACCATCATCGCCAGAGGAGAGTCGATTTATTGCGTGCTGGCTCCTGGTCAGACTGAGTTTGCAGCAGGAGCCTCAGTGTGGAACACGGCACGGACCAGGTGTCGCAACCACCGTGGCGAATCCGAAGAAGCCTCTTAATGGCATCCTTGAACGTTTGAACCCTCCAGTTTCACTTTCGGGATCATGGTGATTGTTCCGGGGGAACTCACAGCCGTTTGTTATTTAGGGGCCCGGTAGCGCCTTGACATTTGTTGAATTATTAAGTGCTGAGGGTCCCTGCGTGTGTCACTGTGTGTGTGTTTGAGCAACATCTGAGACTATTATTTTGGTTGTGGGTATGGATACGTAGGCCCGAGTAAATTGAATGAGTCCCTAATGCACTTATTGCCTGCACCGCTGACTCTGTGGCTCACCGAGCAGGACCAGATGAAATGTCCCGTGCAATACAAATTAAATTAATCTAATCTCGACTTACCATACTGTACTTTTGTCAAGCGCACACACCGAGCCATAAGAGCCTTTTATTGCTTCAATCCAGTGAGCCATGCACTCGCTTTTCGTAACGGTAGCCAGTCAGGCAGAGGGCAACCGGGGTGTCTGTGGCTGGTGACCGTCTGCAGCGACATGCAGGGGCACTGCAGTGTGTTCACTACAAATCAGGGCCGCCGGCAGGCCTTTAAGTACCCGCTTATGTCTAACTGTGCGACACAGTGTACCTGAGGATCTCCCCATCCAGTTTTTTTTTTCTTCTTTACCAAAGTCAAAAAGCATATATTTATTTCACCCTATTCAATCTGAGGGGGAAGCTTAGCATTGCAGGTAAGGAGATTACGATGCTTGTGGGAGGTAGCAATTGATGCCATTCATTACTTTACACTGAGTCGAGTAGACACTTATAACAAACACACACTTGCGCACAAAACACACATCGGCAGAATATCAACATTCACGATGCTTGCTTGCTTGCTTTTACTCCACCGATGATCACTGTGATGGAGCGTGCTCAGAAGAACGGCGCCGTACAGTAACGTAAGATCCCCTTGACGGGAGCGCAGGGTACCAATCTCACGTTTTTTTGGTTTCTCCTGTCGCTCAGCTGAGATACAATGTATGATTTGAACTGTTGATTTCCCTGAAATAGAAATCCATTTGGGTCAAAGGGACACAGTTTGCTTTTGCCGGGAATAAAGGTGTGTGTGTGTGTGTGTGTGTGTGTGTGTGTGTGTGTGTGTGTGTGTGTGTGTGTGTGTGTGTGTGTGTGATGGGTGGGGGAGGATAAAGCGTAGTGGTCGGGCGAGCCACGTTTCTGAGTGGCCTGTCATTAGAAATGATTGACCTTTACAACGCGGCCTCTGCTCGAGGTGATATTGCATCTTTATTGAGCCTCAGCTTTCTGTTTAAAATTCAAAAGGTAGATCGAAAGTTCCGCAATTAGCTCAAGAAAAAAGGGAGCCACGGCACCGAGCTGAAGTCTGTGTAAAAGTGAAGGACAGGATGCTGGCACGGTGTCACAAATGATGCCGCTGTTTCAAATCTGGGATGAGTCAAAACCAGCATGCTGAAATCATGCACCGGTGCGGTCTTGCGCTGACTCTAACTCTGTGTAAACAACTGAAAGGTCACACCGCTGCGGGATCATTTTCAAACTGGCATAGTCGGGTGTAAAAGTGGATGTTGAATCTGTTTTTGACAGTTCCACCAGTGACCCGGCCAAGCAAAACCGGTGCGGCGCTGGTGACACTGATCAGGCGTGCGGACAGAGATCACCAGCGCCGCAATCAACCCAAGTTACTCCTTTCTATAAATACGTCGATCCCGTTCTCACGTCTTTCTCCTTTCTACTTTTAATCACTTGTCTCGGGTCAGCAATCGCAGCCCTTCTACAATAGACCATCTGCTTCTGGAGGTGATAATATCTGCAAGCTGTTTATTACAACAGCTAGCAGAGCGAAGGCTGAAAATTAGCAAAAGGAAGGCAGAAATTGCTTACAGTCTGAATCACCTGGTCTTGGACAAAGCAGATATGTCGATTCCCATAGCGCCCGGTGTATAAATTCGGACTGAATGTCGGGTGGAGGCCAAACAAACATACACGCAGAGTCAATACAAACTCCATTTCCAGGAATGCAACGCGAGAGTGGAATTCCGCTTGATATGCGTAAGGGAGGCTCGCAGAATGCAGACGTTGGCCGTGTCTCCGAGAATAATTCAGCTACTTTGAGTCTGGAGAAATGACTCGCTGTCTTTGTAAAAGTGCACTGATATAAAAGGGAAAAGATCATTCTGCCGCTGTATTGAAGTCCCTGACAGCTTGAATGGCACATCTCACTTGAAACGCGACACTTTTAGTCAACATGTCTTGCCTCTATTACAGAACACTAGAATCCTGTATCAAATCAAATCCTTGCAATCCTGTGCACCTGCCTTGTTTGCTTCTGTGCACTGGGTCATTGCTGCACCATTGTTTCAGAAAGTGACTTTTTTGCTTCAAAGAATCTTCTTAGATGAAGCAGCTCCTGCGGGGGCGGCGGTTTGCGGGACAACAAAGCCCGTCAAAAGCGGCTTGCCGGAGCTCTTTGTGCCGCCGAGTAGGAAACAAAAACAATCCACCATGTCTTGATCGCGAGGATTTTTTGCAACATACCTTTTTGTCTGGCCGTGTGAAGCAGGTGGGGGTCCGGCAAGACAAAGCAGATTGTGCTTAGTGACACCTCGCAGAGATGAGGTCTCCGCCCGCTGCCGGGACGCACCGGACGTTACCGGCAGCGGGCCGGAAAGAAGACGAATTGTGGGTGCAGAGTTGCTTTCAAGTGTCACAGCAGGCCGGCGGGGAGTCACGAGCAGCCAGAAACATTATTCTAAGGCTTCCCCCCGCAGTTTCCCGGTCTTTCTACCTCACAATTCCCTTCTGATGACATGAGTGATATGAGTCAGTCAGTCAACCTCGCGGTGGGGGCTGGAGTGTAACAGGGAGTAAGTGAGGCAGGCGGAGGGACAAGGGGGAGGGGTTGGATACACACTGTACGGAGAGGAGATGGAGTAGGAGGTTCAGGGGAAGTGGAGAGAACCTGCAGAATAGGAAGCAGGGGGAGAATGAATTTCAGAATGGATCTCATGCATAATTCATTTCTTCTGAGTTCTCTTTGAGGTTTCTTCTTTTCTTGTCTTTCTTTTTTTTCTTCTTATATACAGCTCTATGTCCATTGAGCTCCCTGAGCTTTTATTGCCTTTTCACTATTGGCATTACATTTTATAGTTAGCCTTAATTTGTTTTTCATTTTTTACATATTTTACAGAGTCTCGCTGAGTAACTTTTTGACCTGGTCCTGGGTTGCCATTGGTTACCTGTGATTACAGCACATGTCTGCTGGCAGGGTAACGCATATCTCTTCAGGGAGTCCTTTCTTTTATGTCCTGTTGGAGACTGGTGTAGGTATTGATTTGGTTGGTGGGCTAGGATTTCTCCGGGGAGATAATGAAAATAATTACAAAAACATCATCAAAGGCCTGACCTTCTGTTGCGCACATGAATAAACATGTGACAGAGATAATAGAAAAGACTACTTCCATCTGTGTGGCGAGTGGAATGCGGAAGGATCGGTATTTGTATCCCGAAAATTTGGGACATTCGTTCAACAGCGAACACATTTTAGCTCAACAGCCAGTTTTATGTATTCCACCTGAAGTCCTAGATTGTTTTGTGTTTTGGTTTTTTTCGTTTTCTTTTGGGGGGGGGGGACACAGATAAAGCATAACTGTACTGTAAGAAAGCCAGCTCAGACACAGTGTATTTCTTGGAATGTACCTTGCTAAATTGCGCCCGACTTCACCGAAGCCAACATAAGTAGTCCGAAAGAAAAGGCACGGAAAAAAAAAAATCAGCTTCTGGTTCGGTAATCCCTCTTTGATTTCATCCTATGTTGGCGAGCTTGTTTGTTTGTTCTCCAGTTCCCGCTTTTTTTCCTCCAGGAGTGGATGACTGCACAGTAATGGCAAAAAGTAATGGCGGTGTTATTGCAGACAGGGGGAAACCACGGCATTTTGATTGGAGCGTGTGCCCCGAGACCCAGTGAAGTGTACTCGCCTCAGCTCGGAGAGCACTTGATTGCACAGAGCCAATGATCGCATTACAAGGGCAACAGAAAGCCCATTTGCTGTAAAGAGAGTGAGAAAAGGGGGCCCCCAATAGGAAGCTTAAAATTGACTCTTATTTCTTGAAGGAGTTTGGCTTGATCACTGGACAGCGGGGATATCAATGATGTACTTTCAAGTGATCTTTGGTGCGGCTAAAATTTGGGGGGTGTCACACCAGGGCACAGTGCACTGACACACACAAACACAAACACGCACACACACGCAATGAAGCAGTTTTATAACACTCACTTGCGTTATTTATTTTGCGCCATTTTGACAGTGCACTTGACTTCTCCTTTGCCAGGGAAGGACGCTGAGCAGCCGTGGCCGAACGTCGTCGCACCTCGCCCCGATTTTTCTGGCAGTGAAAGAACAATTCGAGAGGCATCTGTTGTGTTCGTTTCCACGGGAAAAGGGGAAAGCAGATGGAGACTCAAGGTTTAAGTGATTAGAGGGCAGTAGATTGGAATACAAATTGGATTTAAAGAAATTAGATCGCTATAAATCGAACAGCGCCACTGCAGTTCAGTTCTGTGCATGCACATTTGTCTTAGCTGGCACACCCCATAGGGCCTGAGGATTAAAGGGAAAGCAGATGTTCTGTTGAGATAAGGGTAAATGCGCATTTGACACTCCTTTAGAGGGAGATGGGCTTCTCCTTGTCCGTCCTTAATCTTGCCCTCCATTTATCAATGTCAGGGTGTTAATTACTCCCTAATTTATAAAGTCACATATTGCCAGAATACAAATTTTGGAACCACAGTCCCTGCATCGACAGAGAAACAGCAGGCTGTCTAGTTTACGCTACCATCACCGAATCCCCTGCAAACTATTCCACAGCTCAAGTTGTAACGTGACGCCAATGAAACCTAATCTTTCCCACAGATGCAGGACGTCGCCGCCCCATCTTCCCTGGAACACTGTCTGTGGCCCCACTTAGCGAAACCGGGCCTGATCACTAATCAATGACAGGGAAATGTAGGGAATTAGCACAAATTAGGGAGCGGGGAGAACAGACTGACATCTGTTTAGGGGTCAATATGCCACTGTCTGATGCCTAAACCCTGTTAAGACAAATTGTGAACACACACATTGAGCATCTACGTGAGGCACACGGAAATGTGTGTATAGTGCTGATGATTGGGTTTTTTACCTGTGCTTGTGCTCTTGCCCATAAACTCAGCAAAGAAAAGGCCGGCTCTGCTGACTCCCCGCGGGACATTTAGGTACAAGGGGTCGCGGAACATATGCACAACCAGGCAAACAAAGAACTAGAACCTACTGTTTTTTGCCTTCATTCCATTTTAAAATTAGCCCTTACGTAGGCACAAAGGGGCTATGCGGTAAAGTGTTCTTGCGTACTGCAGACATCATCCCGTTCTCCCGCTGCACTGCCCCGGGGAAGGGCACAGTCGTCATCTCAGCTCAATCACAAGCGCAGCTGCAACTCATTTTAAACCAGAAAGCACAGCCTCTCCGCTAAGTACAACACCAACAGGTTAAAATCTGGCTCCCTGTGGGATCGGAGTTATTGACTAAGTATTGACTGCGGTTCAAACGAAAAGGATAAGGCTATTGGAAATAGACTTATTCCCCATTCACTTTAGTGCATCAAAGTGTGGGTTTGGATCAAACTCTTTGATTGGTGCACAGTTCCCAGGGCCTCTGTGATTTGAATATGTGCATGTATGGCCTACAGCACATTGTAGTTGAGGCCCAGTTACAGACACGCAGAGCACTTGGCGAGCATTATCTTAGCCGCCAGACTCCCAGAGCTCACCCACTGCAAGCCCTAATAAAAAAGGGTTGGACCAAGGTTCTCAGCCACGGGGGATTAGCATATGACATGAGTCCAGATCCCCGCATAAATATTCACAAAAAATACAATGGTACTCCTTTGTGGGTTGACACACTGAAATATGTTTTGCATCCATAAGCCGTTCTGACTCCTGGTTTTACATCTTGTTGTTCATACAGTTACACCCGATGCACGTTTCAAGAAGTAGAAGTCGTTCATGCACACAGTTCAAGTAGATCTATGTTCAGTGAGGTTTCCTTTTTCACTTATTGTAATTCAACGATGTTGTTGACCAATATATGTTAATGTTTGAGTCATACTGTATTTGCAGTATTACATTCGTTTTCTCGATATTTCCGGTAGTTTGCACCAAAGCGAAATGTATTCAGATACAAGCAGTCACTGTGTCTCGTTCACTGGCCTCCCCCTCTGACAAGGAACGGCCTGTAGGTTTGAGAAGAGCAGATGGCTGCTTTTTTGACTGACTTAAAGACTCAAATGTTGTTCAAAGTGCTGCAGTAGGTGTTTTATTCATGATATTTTCAAGTCGCGGGGCTGAATTTCGTTAACGGGCCCGTTCCATTTCCAGCAGATATATGCAGGTTGGCTCACAGGCGTAAAACGAAAATGGCCACTCTTTGTTGTAGTCTTATTTGCCATCTGTTCGTTCGAGTTTTGCTCAGCTCTTCGCAGTATTGTCACTGCGGTCTATGTAATTACAGCAAACAAATCAAATAGCAAAAGAAAAAAAAAAGCACTGAAAGACAAGATGTTCCTTGAGGTCAGCAGTTTGACAGTTTGACAACATTTAGATAGTAACAGCATCATATTGTATGTGCTGTGCAATTTGCATGCACTGTAGAGAAGAAGAGAGGACTCGATTGCAATACTAACACGTTTTCTTATATCCTGTGACAATCTTCATACCATCATCCGCGAAGAACAAGAATATCGTTTGTTTTTTTTGGTTGGATCTGATAAAGACGGTGCTAAAATTCACGAAAATAAAGCAGGGGATGTACTGAGTGAAATGAAACGCAGGTATTACACAGGAATCTTGCAAAGCGTCGTGTCAGAGTCCCAAAATAAAAATTTTCAAGCTGGAATTTAGCACCTGCAGTTAAACCTGGCCTTTACAGTAGCCTGGTGCGGTTTGGTTTTAATCCATGAGCCGTTTTTTTCTGTAATAAGGGTTAAAAAAAAATAACCGCAACACTTTTGAAAGTGTTTCACGGCCAAATGTGACACGACCTGTTGAACCTGCATTTATTTTCATTCCATTAAATGTGTCTCATCATACCATTTTAATAATGGTCCTCTGCAGATGCCCTGGCATTTGAACCATTTTTTGGGGGGGTTGAAAATGAAGTGCAAGCAAAAAATTGCATGTAAAATCATCTACCCTTTTGCAATGACGATTAAGATGAGGGAAAATTGTGTGCAATCTGTTGCTACTGTGGAACTGCACAGTGAAAATGCTAATCCCCCATTGGTGGACTAATAAGGGGATTATCGTATTTTATCCCGGTCGGCGGCGGGGACAGTTCTATAAACAGCTAAATACAGGTGTGTATGTGACTGAAAGTAATGAGATTGATGAGAAAAAAAGGTTGCGCAAATATAAATTGCCAACGTTTTTTTAATGACGAATATGTCATTGTATCTACATTCCGAGCTTTAGAGTCACGATTTCTCATGGATTTGATTGTTTTTCCTCCAGGATCCCGTACGCGCCAGGACGATTACCCACCCAGGATTGTGGAGCACCCCTCTGACCTGATCGTATCCAAAGGCGAACCAGCCACGCTCAACTGTAAAGCGGAGGGGAGGCCAACTCCGACCGTGGAGTGGTACAAAGATGGAGAGCGGGTGGAAACGGACAAAGATGAACCGCGTTCTCACCGAATGCTGCTGCCCAGCGGCTCACTTTTCTTCCTCCGCATCGTTCACGGACGCCGGAGCAAACCGGACGAGGGAGCCTACGTCTGCGTCGCTCGCAACTATCTGGGTGAAGCCGTCAGCCGCAACGCATCGTTGGAAGTGGCATGTGAGTCCAAACTTAATGTCTTATTTTCTTTCATGTGCCCTTTTTCTTGCCTTGGTAAAATCATTTTGCTGACATAACCAAATACAAGTGTCTCGGCTGAATGAAGAATTTGGAGTTTGTTGTTCCTCTCTCTGTCTCGAGAGGAACAATAAACTAATTCGGGATTAATATGTGGGAGCAATAATTGATTTTGACTGTGGTTCCGTTTTCGGTTTACTGTATGAGAACTGTGCTCTCAATGTTATGGTGTTTGTTACTGAGTCGTACCCACAGACATCGGACGGATGGGAAACATCCCTCGCTCAATAAACTTTCGGGAGTTTTGTCGAAGTCGTGGGCGGACGATTAGGTTCGAACATCAATCTGCTGTCGTTGCAAACAAGAAGAGGCTTTCACCGAGTAGATATTGTTTTACATCTGCATAGAAATGAACAGAATGCGCACCAAGAAGTCCACCACATCTCGGTAGCTGTTGTGTAACATGTCACCTCACACACTTTATAAAATCGCACACACACACACTCACACACACCCCGTGCAGCCCGGCACCGCATTGATTCCTATGCTGGCGTTACAGGATCTATGTGTAAAAGTGGCCGTAATCTCACAGGTGTGTGTGTGTGTGTGTGTGTGTGTGTGTGTGTGGTGGGGGGTTAGAGTGACAGGCACAAATCAAAGTCCTAATGGACATTTGACACGGGCTGTCTGGACTGTGGCAGTGAACAGTGACAGGCAAACCCTGGGTTGCGGATCAAATTACCTTTGAAGATGAGCTTTGCCCCCAGTGGGTTCAAGCAGAGTTTCCTGTGGTGTGACTGTCAGGGACCCCCAGACTGCCCATAGCTATGGAACAGTGAGTCCAGACTTCATGTTGTTGCAACTGGTGGGGCCTGTGTGCGTGAAACATAATCCACCTGATCTTATCCCTTCGGATACTTGTTTTCGGGAGATCTTTTTCTCCGAGGTGATTCTCTTATCTTAAGTGTTTTTTGTTGTTTTTTTTTTTTTCTTTTTAGATAAGGTCGTGCAGATTTCACAATTTCAGCCTCTCCAAATTCAAACAGCAAATCCTTCACGTTTTAACTTGAATTTTTCACCTTTTAAACAGAAGGTTTCATAACATGATATTTACAATGATTGTTGCTTTGTGATCCTAAGAAAATAAGCTTTTGTGTCAGAGAATCGAGGGATAGCGTCCACATATGATCCAGTCGCCTGCTTTCCCCTGGGACTTCCAGGAGCCCCCAGGTGCTAACTGTGTGACAGCAGCTTGATCTATCGATTGCTATAAGAGGGCTCTCCACTGCTAAATGAAAATTCATGAAAAATTGATGAAGTCACCCGATTATTTTTTTTTTTTCTCCTCTCACTTCGTTTCTCTACCTTCCCTTCCAATATCCACTGTTCCCCGTCATGTAATGCGGGTTGATCAGCAAGGCGGGGCCGCAAAATTACTGAAAGGTAAGGGTGGAGAAGATTGGTTAAAGGTAAGGGTCAAAAGTCTGGAAGGAGGGTTAAGAGAGAAGTGGCATGTAGGGAAAAAAAAAATAGGAGCCCATATTTCTTTAGAGAGGTAGTGGCTTAAAAATGAAAAAAAAAAAAAAAAAAAAAAAAAAAAAAAAAAAAAAAAAAAAAAAAATACAAAAAAAAATACATAAAAAAAAAAAAAAAAAATAAAAAAAAATAA
>CAAKHD010008456.1:189933-242433 GCA_901007705.1 Fistularia tabacaria | reverse complement strand
GACAACAATGCGATACATCTCCTCCAGGTTAAGACATTTAATGTATAATCACACACCTGAGATAAAATAATCATAGGTAAATGTCATAGAAGGACGCGATCCATAACATCGTCCTAGAGATATGGCAGTTTGGACCATAGTGGGAAGTCATGAATTTACAGCCAAAGAGACTTTGACACTGACATTATTCCTGTTTTATTTCAGGTACACACAACAGTGGACAATGGATTGATGGATTGTAGAGTCTAAACATGGACATCTTCTCTCCTCGAGTGCTTCTGCTCTTTTGCACTGTCCAAGGTGAGAGTTCAGCTCAAAACAAATGTGTCATTTAGCCCGGTAATGTACGTGTAGTAACGCGTACTTAATTGTGCCGCCATTCAGATTAAATCCAAAGACAATCTAATTAGACGGCCTAATGATCTATCTGCACTTTATAATTAATTCTCTTCAAAATGGCTGCCCATCTAGTTAACCGTAGGATGTAGCTATTGGCCGGGGGACTTCAGAGTCAATGGTTCACGGTCCCAAAAGGCGTGTGCAAAATTGTGCTCATTAGTCTGCCTTTCTCTGATTGCAATAGAAAGAAATCGCTGGATAGGCTGGCCTAGATATTTCTTAGACCTCATTTCCTAAATGGATGCATAATTTATGAAGCTCTGTGCTGGCTGCTGAGGGAAACGCTGTTAGCTCGCCGCAAACAAGTAATATACACCCTTAGTACGGCGTCATAAACCACTTATTGCATATTTCACGGTCTCTCATCAATGCAATTTCCTTTTTTCGCTTCTGTGTGTCAGCAGTAGTTGGAACGACGATAGAGCTCAGCCCATGTTGTGCAGGACGGTTGGTGTAACCAGAGTGAATCCTACCAGTGCATGAGTAACTGTGTGTTATCACCGTTTCTGTTTATATTCCAGTCTTAATCATGTTAGCCTTGCAAGTTATCAAATCCCATGGGTTGTTGGCTAAATATTCACCCTGCAGAAACATGTCGCGCCAGTTTGCCGGGAGCCACAGCGAAATTCGTCTGCCTTTCCTCTGTGATAATCGCTCGCCCCCCTTTGATACGTCCGACCCAATCGGCTGTGTGGTGGACACGTGCCTTCGCTCTTTCTCTTTGTCTTTTTATTCCTTTTCAGGCCCGTTCCAAGTCAGGCTGTCAGGCTTCTTTCCTTCACGTTTATGCTTTCGTTCTCATCATTTGATGACGCTCTGGAGAAGAAACCTTTGGTTATCCTTCTGATATTTTATTTATTATTGGGGAGGGTGACACGATGGCGCAGGGGTTTGCCCTTCCAACCTTGCAGCAAGGAGGTCTAAAAAGGAGGGGTGTCCTTGTGGGTTTTCTCCAGGTTCTCCGGTCTCCTCCCACAGTCCAAAAACCTACAGTAAGTTAATTAGAGACCCTAAATTGAAGACAGTGAATGGTTGTTTGTCACTATATGACGTGTGAATGAAGGAAAGGAGTGCATAGTTGGATGTCTCCGTATGATGTGAATGATAGAGTGAATGGTTACTTATCTCCTACCGAGGGAATGAATTACACAGGAGTCTGCACCAAATGTTCAAAAGCAAGTCAAAGTCATTTATGATTGCTGATGAGACTTGGTGACTCTTTGTCTGCTGTGAGATGTCTAAACTTCAGTTTGGCTTTTTTCCCGCTCCTTAAGGTGACTTTCCGGTCAAGCGGCGGCACAGACATGCGTCTCTGTGAGGTTTTTCTTTCCACATATCACACAGTTAGCCATTTAATTCAGATTTGCATAAGGCTCTTAACTCTAAAACATGATTGGTGGAATCAGGTCTTCTTAAAGAAACAGAATTAGAGTCTCCTCTGGATAACTGCCTCTTTAAAAAAATGTGCTCTGCAGATTGTGCTTTTTAGAGAAAGGATTTCAGTTTTGCTGAGCTCATTGTCATTTTCCCTCATCTGTAGCGTTTGCAGCTCTGATGCAGCTGTCGCCTGCAACATTGGATGTCCTACGAGGGGAGGAGGCCCGCTTCACCTGCACCACATCAAGTGAAAAGTGGACCGTGATGGTTTGGCTGCTCAACGGCTCGGTGGCACTCACCATCTCGAACCTCTATGGCCTTCTCTCCCCGGATGACGCTGATGTGACGGCAGAGAGAATCCCAGTCTTGAGGGGCGACAGCTGGGTCTTTGTCCTCAAGAAAACAGAAAGGTACCACCAAGGTGAAGTGACCTGTGACCTCCAGGACATCGGTAGGAAAACAGCACGACTATTTGTACAAGGTATGTATTTTCAGACTGTAGTAGTTACGGTAAAAAATAGTGGAAACCAGACTGAGAGTAGAAGTCAGCATTTGTGAGCAGCAGCAGTATGGTTTCATACCTAGAAAGAGTACTAAAATAGCTGTATTTGCTTTAAGGATGCTGGTAGAGAAGTACAGAGAAGGTCTGTGCGAGCTGCATTGTGCCTTTGTAGATCTAGACAAAGCATAAGACAGGCTACAGAGAGAGGAACTATGGTACTGTATGATGAAGGCCGGCGTGGTTAGAAGTATGTTAGACTGGTGCAGGACATGTATGCGGCTGTGAGACAGAGGCGAGGTGTCCAGAGGGTGTGACAGAGAAATTCAAGTCGGAGGCGGGACTACATCAGGGGTCAGCTATGAGCCCCTTCTTGTTTGCAGTGGTGATGGACAGGCCGTCAGATAAGTTAAGACAGGAATCTCCATGGACCATGATGTTTACAGATGACATTGTGATCTGTAGTGAGAGCAGGGAACAGGTTGAGGAAAATGTAGAGAGGTGGAGGTATGCTCTGGAAAGGAGAGGAATGAAGGTTAGCTACAGCAAGACAAAATACATGTGTGTGAATGAAATGGACCCAGGTTGAACGGTGATGCTACAGGGAGTGGAGATAAAGGTGGAGGATTTTAAGTACTTAGAGTCAATAGTCGAGGGCAATGGAGAGTGAGGAGAAAAGGTGAAGACTGGCCAGAATGAGACGGTTTGGTCATGTACTGAGGAGGGATAGTGAATATCTTGGTAGAAGAATGCTACAGTTGGAACTGCCAGGCAGGAGGCCCAGAGGAAGACCAAAGTCACTGCGGTGACCCCTGAAGGGAGCAGCCGAAAGGAAAGGAAGAAAGAAGTATAAATGTGTGTGTAGATTCAGGAGGGAGTGTTTTTGTGATAGACAATTTTAAAAATAAATTACACGATTGATCCCTTGCAGGGAAATTATGGTTTAGCGCCCTGTCGTGTTTATCACAGGACGTTGGCTCAGTTGGTAGAATGGGTATTCCTCGTAACAGAAAGTTAGAAGTTCAATTCCCGGCTCCTTCTGTCTGCATGTCTCGGGTAAGACACTGAAAAGTATTTCCTGATGGCCTGGTTAGCACCTTGTACAGCAGCTCTTCTAACAGATGCGTGTGTGTGTGTGTGTGTGTATGTGTGTGTGTGTGTGTGTGTGTGTGTGTGTGTGTGTGTGTGTGTGTGTGTGAATGGGTGAATGCCTTGAATAGTAGGCTCGAAACGTACACAAACAAAAAGAACATCTAAACATGCATCAATGGAAAGGTGATGGAGTGAGATGGCTGTGCCTTAACGGTGCCAGGGGTAAGTGTACAGGTGATGTGCCTTGCTCAAGGTCACCCCTGTCAGGGCTAGGGAGGTGAAATAACATCTCTTCAGCCACCCATCCATGAACAATGTTCTAAGTGGGTTTTGAGCCGGCAACCCTCCAGTCCCCAAGCCAAGGCTTAATAGACACTGCTGCCTGTGGAGCACATGCACGCGTGCGCGCGCACACATACACACACACACGCACTTACGCAAACACACAAGCAGACACACACACACACAAGAATACTAAAAATAGAAATTCAAACATTCTCTTATTTACTCAAATTAGCTGAGGAGTTTGAAGTTCTCCTCTTCTCTCCTCTCTGCTCCTAAATTGTGGGGCGCCTGCGGCTCAGCAGGTAGAGGGGGCATCCAATCAGAACGTTGGTGGTTCAATTCCCAGCTCCTCCTGTCTGCATGCAGAAGTGTCCTTTTGCAAGATGTTGAACCCCAAGTCGCTCCAGATGGCCTGGCTGGCACCGTGCATGGCAGCTTTGCCGCCCTCGATGTGCGTGTACGTGTGACAGGTGAATACCATCTAGTGCCTTGAAACCAGAAGGTCTGAAAGCGCTCTATAAGTAGAGACCATTTACCATTCTTGCAACAAAACTGTCACACCCAGGGCTGTGAAAGCATTAGAAAAGGAACACATGTGAGGCGGTTCACAGTTCTTGATAGCGCTTCACTTTATAGAATTGTTTAATTAAATGTAACGCAAAATGCACCCCTCAAGACATGATTATGGTTCATGTCTGATAAATTATAGAGCGTGTGCAAAAACTCCAGTGGTTGGTGAGAAGAAGACATGAAATGTGTTCTTTATTTCTTGTTCTTGTGGAATTATTTAGATGAAGTATGACATTGTTGCATTCAAGGGAACCCTGGAAAAAGTTTCAAAGTTCACACCGTACTTAAATCTTTTTTTTACAGTGGCTTAAATTCAAACGTTAATGCCGGATTTGGGAGGGCCGTATTTCCCTATTAACTAATAAACGACACATTTAGGAAGATATCGACAACTTCGCCTTGCCGGCTCAGCGCCGTTCGAGTTCCCGAGGGAGCGGCATCCCTCAAATGTACGGCAAACTCATTAGGAGCCGCAAGATTTACATAGACCCCCGCGTTTCCTCTGACCTTATCACTCAGCTCATTTGCATCTGCGCCCTTGAATTGAGAGCTCAGCTAAATAAAAGATATCCGCACGGACAAATATCCGCAAAACACGAGAGGAAACAAAATCAATGACCCGTCAACGACAATATGTCATAAATAAAGCCTCTGTTGCTGCCCCCCCCAACCCTCCCCCGACCACAAATCCCGACTGACATATTCACCCGTTAACAGCCCGGGATGCAGCCAATCGCTACGGCCTGACACAGCCTTTGAATTAATCGTGCGCGCTGGCATGACCGGTTAGCAGTCAGCAACTCTGCTTGTGATTTGTTTACCGCGGCGTCGAATATACTGTTTAGAGGAGCCACAAATCTACGGCGGACGGACTGCCTCCTCCTGACTGGTCCCATCTTCAGTCCTTGCCTTAATTAACCAAAATCCTTATGGTTCCATATTTAATAGTTCTGAGTGATTGGAAGGCAAAAGTTAGATAAATGCACATGTTGTACTCATATACTTTTTATTTACATGTGTTTCAGATACACTTGCAAAACTCTTTATATAGTCATGTTAGATTTTATTTATATAGCGCCAAATCACAACCCAGTTGTCTTGTGACACTTTTCATGTAGAGCAGGTCTGGACTACACGCTTCAAAAAATGATTAACAGAAACCCAAAATTCCCCCTTGAGCAACCATTTGGCGACTATGCCTTTTACCGGTCAGTAGCCTTGGAGAGATCCCAGCTCAGAAAGTGGGTGGCCTCTGTCTCAACCAGTCTAGATGTACAACAAAGTAGTGTTTTGAAAACAGACACGTCACATCGAGTCAGATTGTATATATATGGCGCCCAATCACAACAGATTTGTCCCATGACACTTTCCATGTAATGCAGGTCTAGAGGGCACTCTTAAAAAATGATTATCCTTCAACCCTGGACAGATCTGTGCTCAAATTGGGCAGCCTTCGGGTAGATCGGGTAGAAAGACAAAGAGACAGAAAGCAAGAGGGTGATTGAGCAAGAGGAGTGTATGAAAGTTGGGAGGGACAGGCACAAAATTATATCATACTAATAATACCAATTTTGCAAATGTTTGCAGTGATTTTTGAAGATATATGATGGATTTAAAGTAAAAAGTCCTTTTCTCACAAACTGCAACAGAATCCCATCATCTGCAAAGTTTTCCTTCAAGGATTAACAAAATCCTATTTTCATTTGTCACCCAAACTCGAGGCTTTGCGATGCAGTGTGATGGCCGCTCTGTGTTCCGTCGGGGTCTATCAGTCAGTCATGATCTGCAATCAATCTCTCATCAGTCAGCGCAAGCGAGGCTGATTGTGGCGGACCAACTTTGACGAGGAGCCTCCAGAGCGACTGTGATTCCACAATGTGAATAAGAGCTCGGTGGTGTGATTTTGTGTGACACAGCCGAAAGGCGCAGCGTTGAATCTATACGGGATTTAAATATAAATGAACACGGACGCACCATTGGAGAAGGTGTAGATGCTTCGGTAATTACCTTTCAGGCTATGGGAATGAATCCAGCAGCTTTTCAGTAGGCTTTACACATGAGACACTGAATCTCCTGGGTCTAAAGCAGCTTATTTGGCTGACAGTGAGGATAGTGGAGGGGAAAAGAGGGGAAGCGGCGGTCACTTATGATGAATTAAATACAATCTTTTTCATAAAGCAAACTCTCTGTCTTTGGAAACATGTGTTATATGTCATTACATTTAAGTAATTGAAGATACAAACACACAGATGTGCTTACACGAGTACAAAAAATACAAGTGTTTGACTCCACTTATTGTCCAATTGCAGAAAAGGGCAGTGTGAAAGTATTTGGAGACCAGATGGCATTCAGGGGGCAGGAAGTCCCGTTTGAATGCCGAGCATCTGGATGGTACCCTCACCCCTCGTTGGAGTGGCAGGTGAACGGTAAAAAGGTAAATGGGTAACAAGGATCATGCATGCTCGTCAAAACCCTTTTATTACCTTTTTACAGCATTGACACTGAGCAGTATTGTGCTATCTTCATTTGTTTCTGTATAGTCCTAAACAAAATACCTGTTGCAATGTGTATACTTGCTTTACCAATGACAGTGGTTTTACTCTTTTACTCTTCGCACTGACTGCGTAGACAGTAGACATGGTAAATCCCCGAAAAGTCTTGTCCATTAAGTGTATCCAAATCATTTAATGTTCTCGGTCAAGTCAAGTCAGATTTTATTCAAATGGTGCCAAATCACAATACAGTTGTCTCCTTACATTTTCCATGTGGAGCAGGTCTGGATCACACTCTTTAAAATCACTTTGTAGAAACACAACATTCCCCCATGAGCGAAGCAGTTATGAGGAAACACTTCCTTTTACCCGGTAAAGAATTCTTGGACAGATCCCAGCTTAATGTGGGTGGCCTTTGGCCTCGACCGGTTGGTGTAGAAAGAGAGAGCACGAGAGAGAAGAATGGCAATATCGAAAGCTATAATGTGATAGAGAAGGACGTGTCTGGAGGTTGGGAGGCACAGGCATAAATGATGTCATTCTAATAATGACAGCAGTGCTGACTGGTAGTAGCCAATACAATAATAGCTTCAGTATTCATTAAATAAACACAATGGAGGACGTCAAGCAAGACCATTACAGTAGATCAAACCACAATCCGTAGGAACGTGCAAAATGAGAGAACCCAAGGACTCTGAGACGTTAGGAGGTTATTATCATGCATTGATGAAGGGATATGAGTTCAGATAGAATGGAAAGAATGGGAGAAATGAGAGAGGTGCATCATGGGATATCGCTCAGCAGAGTAATTCTATGGCAGCATAACTAAGGGTGAGCCTAGCGCTAACTATAAGCTTTCTCAAAGAGAAGGTATTCAGACTACTGTTACACAAAGAGAGGGTGTCCGTCCCCCGGATGGAGATTAGAAGATGGTTCCACAGATGAGGAGCTTGGTAAATGAATGCTCCGGCTCCCGTTCTGCCTTTGGAGACTCCAGGGACAACAAGTAGCCATGTGTCCTAAGAGTGTAGCGATCCTAGCACCACATCATGGATACTTTCTGAATCTGACAAGGTTTTGATCCTTTATTTCAAAAACTGACCATAGAAGTCTGGGTTTCACTTGACTGTTCAGGCAACTCCCACGAAAGCTTCTTTGCTGTTGTTGCATCCAACAACGCTCCCTTGGCTGCGATTAATCCTTCCAGGGAATCTGATTGATCGAGCTATTCTACATGTTGCAGAGAACAAACACTTGAAACCTGGTGAAATGGATTCTGAAGGTGTCTGGTCTCCTCGTAAATCAAGTCGGTTTATGGGGTTATTCCGGTTCAGCTCAGTTCATAAATCAAATGTAATAAGCATCAAGTGTCAACAAGACCAGCTGCTGCTCCACCCAAATCGTGGTCTTGGAGTCGAAACGTGGATGAAAGTGTAATTTTAAGAGTTTAATTCCCAGTCAGGAAACTCTGGGAAGAGATGGTTTAGTGACGGTGTTAAAATCCAGCATGATGGATTGGGAAAAGAAACACGATTTAAATAAATGTGATATCTATCGGGCGGCTGTTGCTCAGGTGGCAGAGCAGGTGGTGGTTCGAATTCCTTCTTCTACTGTCTGCATGCTAAAGTGTCCTTGGCAAGACACACTGAGCCCCCAGCTTCTTCCGATGGCCTGGTAAGCACCTTGCATGGCAGCTCTGTCGCCATCGGAATGTGAGTGTGACTGATATCTTGTGTAAAGTGCTTTGGAATTGCAAGGTGTGAAAGAGTTATATTAGTGGAGACCATTTAAATATGTAGTTGTTTGAAAGCCCTGAACTGACTACGGCTTTTGGATCAGGGTTTAATCATTGCTGAAGGACATGTGCAACACAGCTGATGGAGGAGCCAGGGATTGGACCAGGAAACTTCGGATTACCAGATGATCTCCCCCAAGTTTAGGAGCCATTTTCTCAAAGAAATATCTGTGGTAATTCAGCACAAAGGGCTCTGAGTTTGTGGTTGGACAAAGTCAGTGAAGGAGCAAATGATGCTGCCAGTTCTCCTCTTGACCCCAACGGCGGATTGGAGTCAGCACTTTCACCGAGAGGCCGGCGCTACTCCGGACACTGATGAGAGACCCTGATTTGATTTACTTAGCTCTTAAATCCGGTGGACCGTAAATGAGTCCAACTTTTTCAAACCCAACAATAGGTGTGTGAGATGAAGCACATTTGCTGCTTTTGTGGAAGTATTTGCCAGCGTCTCTGAAGATACAAGTTATAGCTCACTCCAAAACATTTCAACTAGGCATTTCAAATTTATTTTTCCACCGAGGGTGTTTGTGGTGTCATTAATTCTAATCATTCACTGATTGTTAATTTTAAAAAAAAGTATCACGATGCGGATATACCGATATTCCCTTTGTACCCTAACCGGTCGAGACAGAAGACCGCCTGCATTGAGCTCAGATCTGTCCAAGAATTCTGCCAAGTAAAGAGTAGGCTGTCCTTGCTACTGCCACCAAGTTCTTGCTTACGGGTGAAAGTCTGGTGACTATAAATCATTCATCAAGAGTGGAGTCCAGAACTGCTTTAAATGTTAAGTCTCATGGGCCACTTCTGTTGTGATTGCCCCATGATAGGTTGGGTAAATCAGACTTGACCGTGACCAGGCAAACATCTCACTGAACCATTTGATCAGACTTATGCTTCTTTTCATCGCGTCACATGAGAATGTGATTTATATCGCTGTATGTAACTCTAAAATAATGTTAATAAAATTAAGCAGGATCTTAACTATTCATCAGCGCTTCACTTCGTACACTTCTACTCTAGTAGGCAGTATGTGATGTTCAGCAAATTCCTATAAAATCCACATCAGGCATGAACATCATGGTGTTTGATGGGACGCTTTCTATTGAAGAGGTCACCAGAGTTGCATTCTTCCATCTTGGAAACATTGCTGGGATCAGACCCCGTTTTGTCATGAAAGGACACAGGGCATTCCTGACATGGCGATTGGATTTTTGTAATGCCCTCTTTATCCGAGTTGTCTGAGGAAAACATCCATGACCTACAAACTCTCTTGAATGCGGCAGCCCGTGTTCTGAACAGAGCAGGTAAATTTGAAGACATTACCCCAGACCTTGCTCCACTGGCTTCCTCTTTCAGCGAGAACAGGCTTTAAAGTGTTGCTCCTTGCCTATAAAACTGTCAATGGCATCGCACCATCTTATCCATCTGATTTGGTGAAGCCCGATGGGCATGGACGAGGACTGAACTGCCAGGGCTCTACCCTTTCATGTGTCCTCAAGATCTGGAGAAAGACCAAAAAGGGCCTTTTCTTTTCCTGCATCAACATAGTGGCACAGTCTGCCTGTTGACGTCAGGCAAGCCTGCTCTGTTAATTCCTTTAGGTAAAGTTGAAGACCGACTGTATAAGTCTTGTGTGATGTGTGGTGTTTTTTGGGGGGGGACACTGTCGAGGTGGGTGGTGCCTTTGCCTCATAGCAATAAGGTGCCTGGTTGGATCCCTATGGGGGGAGCTTTCTATGTGGAGTTTTCATGTTCTCCCCATGTCTCCATTGGGTAAAATAGATCAGATAGAGAACTAACCTTTTTATTCCAAAGCTTCGATAGTGCATGGGGTTGTCTTTGTCGTAAACTCCATGTTTCAGCAAATCATTTCCAATCATATAATGTCAAAATTGTGTCTATCGGTTTCTATCCATTTGAACAGAAGGAAAAATTGAATATATTAGTCTCGTACAAAATCAGTTTGATGGACATAACGTATATTGCAGCTGGGATATTGTGTATTTAAACATAATACAAATATGCACATATGCATTTGTGTATATTATCTATTTATACATTTAGATATGTATCTAACTATCTGCTATCTATCTGTTATAACTTTATAAAGAAATATACACCGTATATCAAATAATGGTGATAATAATGCTTATTTCTCTCTCTGTTGAACGGTGTGGAGTTGAGTCAAAGTGAATACAACATCAGCGGCGAAGAGTTTGAGAGCCTCTTCATCGTCACCAGCAATTTCAGCATGAGGGCAGCAACGAGTTCCGATGTGGATTGCGTGGCCTCGGTGTCAGCCCTGACCGCGCCTCTGCGGAGCGGCATCCGCCTGAAAGTAGGTGAGACAACATCGCCGTCCTACACGTTGAGCGACTGTTGATTATTGCCAGAGGTACCATTGCGTTAACAAACCTGTGGTTCAAATCAAGATCATATGGAAGTCAAGTACCTAACCATTGATTACTACAATCTTAAGCTCACATAAACTTAAAATAGCTGTCATTAAACCAAATCCCTATCAACATGCATTGTGCATCCACAAACCTGGCATGATGATAGGTATGAGATATCTGTATGGGATCTACAAACCATTTTTTCGTGGCCTCTTTTTGTTGTTGTTAATCAAAGCATGGTCATTCCTCTGTAGTTAGTCATCTCTGGGAGCATCTTTTTCCTCAAATCTTGCTCTTGGAAAAATATCATGCAAGTGAAGATGACTTTGAAAATCCCCACAGGTTTGAAATGACAATCCATCTATCCATCCATCCATCCTTTTATCCATCCATTCATTTATTAATGAATTAATTCATTGTAAATAACACGACAGGTCATATAGAGACATACAACCACATGTCCGGACAATTTAGAGTCTTCTTTTTGGATTGTGGGAGGAAACCCATGCAGACAAGGAGAATATGCAAAATCCACACGGAACGGAACCCTGCTGGAATAGAATCAGAGACCTTTTTTTCGCTGTGAGGTGAAGGTGCAAACTGCCTTGAAATGTCCACCGCTGCATTATCATGATATTCACTTGTACCATTTTTGAAATTGTGCTAGGGGCAGTGACTCTTAAGATCCGTTAAAACAAAAAAGGGAAATTAAAACTCCCTGCTATCTAACGCTATCTTTGCATGTCTAACCGAGGGGCAAAGTAAACCCACAGGTTAAGTATTCAATTTACACGCTGATGTTACCTTTTCTCTTTAGTCGCAGAGGTGACGGAGGAAGACAAGGAGTGCACCGTCCTGTTGGCGATAACGGCTTCCCTCGCTGTTCTCCTTTTCCTCCTCCTGCTCGGTCTGTGCACCATCCTCTGCTTCAGAGAATGGAGATATGCAAGTAGGCACTTTTCTCTTCCTTAAATTGCACCCGGTGTTAAAAATGTAACTCCCCGCCGTTCATTCCTGGGCAGTGGCGGTGATTAAAGTACAAAGAAGGTGACGGGCAGTTACACGATGTGTCTTTGCACCACCCCCTGCCGGTCCCCGTCAAGGACGCGCAATACTTTTATCTGACCAAGGCGGAACATTAAGTGTGTCAGCGAAAAAGCATTACTTCTCAGGAGTCGAACACAGTAACGTTGCCAAAAAAGAAAACTAAGTGTGTAACTGCATGGTTGGATGTTCGGATTCTGTAACCAGCAGTCCAATTTGGACATGAAAGAATCATCAGCAGTGACAACTCTTGTCCAAGCTTCTGATTAGTATCAGTTAATTGCGAATTGTGAATTGTGTGAATATCTGTGTGTGTGTATTTTTTGTTGTGTGTATGAAGGAATAACAGCCTTTTTTATTTGTTTAACTTAAGAAATATGATAGCATACTGTGGAAATATCACAGTAAATTGTCACATACAATATAACACACAAACGCAAACACACAAAATGTATAGTAGTTAAGGGTGAAAATGCCACATTGGATCCAGTGACTCAACTTTTTTTGGTCACAATAATGCTAGATCTATAGCCAATTACATACCCAGAATGCAGGGCTCTTATTGATATAACATAAGGATCAATTCAAGTAACAGAACTCAAATAGACTTAAAAAAATATAAAAATGGTGCTGCTGAAGTACAACTTAAAGTTCATTGTACCTGCTTTGTGTGAAAGAGGCCTGGGAATAGTGATGTCTGCTGTTTTGGTATTATTCAATAATGTCGATTCAGGATGCTGCACTTTCCTCCAGGTCTTATCAGTGCGCAGACGCGATGAAGATTACTGAGGTGTGCACAAAAGTCTCCGAGACCTTTGACAGGCCATCGACCGCTTTGTTGAACTCGCTGCTGGTTCACACCCGCTGCCCGGATTGGATCTTAAAAAGCGTGATATCAGGGCTGTCACCTACATCCAGCATGGTTGTGCCACATTAAGCTCATGGATGGATTTTAGATTTATAATGTTTCGAAGTCAATGATGTATTGTTTATAAAGTGGAAAAAGGAAAGGGTTCTTTTTGTTTTCATTGCTCTGGTGATTCCCCCAGCCCCATTAATAAGGTGTTAAGTCACAGCCGATCCAGGCAGTTTTACTATGACACGTTTAGGACCCAGAACCAACCCTGGGACATTTGAGATGCGTTGAGACTGCTTGTCACCTCTCGAAAAGAGAGTTGATACCTTGGAAATTTACGATGAGCCCATCGAGATGAAGTGTCGCTCAGGAAGGAATTATGGATGTAGCAGATATATGTATCTGTGAGGTGCCCTCTCTGAAGGGATTGTTGCTCGAGCTCCAGGAGGTGCGGGGAGCTTGTCTGAGCAAGATAACAAAAAGAGGCCACATCTTCAGAAGTCAGCTTAATCCCTATTATTCATCCTGAACTGCTGGAAATCATGGCCGCGCCTCAGGCCTTGGGAGATTGTTGCAAACCAGGTGTGACTCCTCCCCCAGAGTCTGTTCCAGTTCCTCTTTGTTCTTCCTTCGACGGGAATCTTTAAACGCCCAATCAGTGAGCGAGTTCAACCGCCTTTTTTTTTATGCGTCACGTAAAAACGACGTTTTGAGTCGAGAGCCACTGAGCTGTATGTTGTTAATCTCACCCTAAAAAATGGAGCCCTGGCTGGAGGATAACTCTGGTGAAGACAACCGCGGAGTCCTATTGGAAAAACTCATTTGCACCCAGCTCTTGGTTTCACTGCAGAATAGCAAACTGCTTTGAGGCCGTTATGTTGGTGCCTAAAACAAACAAAACACAGAGCTTTTTTTATTGGTCAAATTGCTGTGAGAAAGCAGAATATTTTTGCGATTAAAACACAGAGACTGATCAAGTTTTCTTCTCTTTTCGCATCTCATATGGCTCCAGAAGTCTGACGCATCTTTCTTTGACTTTTCAGAGCGAGGCCCTCAGGAACAAATGAGGTAAGATCTGAAAGACCAACCTTTTTGCCTCTGATTTATTATTTTTGAGCAGGGCCTATATATTTGTTCTTTGCTTTTAATCAACAAGATCAGCTTAAGGAAATTATATTTGTAAAAAATGAAGTTTTGGGTGGCGGATAGGCTCGCGCTTCTGCCTCACAGCAAGAAGGTTCCTGGTTTGATTCCGACAGGGGGGCATTTCTGTGTGGAGTATGTATATTTTCCCCTGTGTCTTCGTGGGTTTCCTCTTGATTCTGCAGTTTCCTCCTGTAAAACATGATGAAGGTTCATTGGAGGTCCTAAATCACCCTGATGTGTGAATGAGAGGGTGAATAGTTGCATGTCTCTATATGACGTGTGAATGAATGAGTAAATATTTGTATGTCTCTATATGACATGTGAATGGGGGAATGAATGGTTGTTTGTCTGAATGTAGTGTGAGTGAGAGGGTGAATGGTTTCATGTCTCCATATGACATGTGAATGAATGCGTGAATGGTTGTTTTCTTTCTATATGACATGTGAATGAGAGAGTGAATGGTTGCATGTCTCTACGTGTGGCCATGTGATTGACTGCCGACTGGTCTAAGGTGAGCCCTGCTTCTCACCCAATGACAGCTTGGATAGACACCAGCATTCCCCGTGACCCTGAGCGCAGGCTATGTGGTATAGACAATGTATGGATGAATGAACTAGGTAGCCCCAGGGAAAAAAAAACTCTAGTCACTGCGAATCAAAGTTGAGGTCCTATAAAGGAGATCAAAATCTTGAACTGAAATACTTTCTGTAGATTTTCCATCGGCTACAAAAAGTATGGAGGTCAGTAGTTCGGCTGTTGATAATAAGATGGAGTGAAGAATGATGATGAGGTTAATTTCTTCTCCGTTGGACAACCCTGTGACGACAACAAGGCAGTGCCTGTTGATTCATGGCCACTTCACGAGCGGGGAGAAATGTTCTCAGCAGTGTAGTGCAAGATAAAGAGGCTCTGGCGTTTATCAGCCAAAGGTAGTCTTCTCCATTGGACCTTTCAATTGCTTATTTGCAGGTTTGGCCAATCAGGGACTGGCCGAAGCTCTGTTGCTGAGGCGACCAGGGGGAGAGTGAACCTGGGGTACTCGAGCGAGAGCACCACGGGTGAGAGTGACATGCAATTCGCCATGACAGTCATATAAACATCAATAATGCGTAGGTGAAACTAGAAGACAAAACTGAATTTCTCTTTTCTTTTTTATTATCAAATGTATGAGATGGAAGGGAGCCTTGCCATTTGTTGCTTTTGACTAAATGCCTATATATATATATATATCTTCAAAAAGTCATGTAGTGATTCCCAATATCTGGTTTGTTAATCTGACTATGATAGCACATCCTGGATATATCTTTTCTAAAGCGCATGCTTTTTTTGTAGCTATGTTCATATTAAGTAATTATAAATTTTCAATAGCAACTCTGCATCTACGAATTGTCTGTGTGAATGAGTGAAGAAGTGAGTCAGTGAATGGTTCTATGTCTCCATACGTGGCTCAGTAATCAACTGGTTACCAGTACAGGTTGCATCCCGCCTCCAACCCAGTGGCTGCTGGGATTGGCTCCAGCACCCAATGTAATTTTAAATGCAGGATAATTAATTTATATTTTAAATGAATCAATGGACAATTTATTAATTAATATCTCCTAATATGACCCGAAGTAATAAAGCCAATTCAAGTCAACCATAGTTCACTTACCTTATTGGGCATCTTGCTGAGGCCTACTCTAAGTTCAAATTTCAGAGTGTCCAGAGAGCCACAGGATAAGACTGTAGCTGAAATTTGTGGTTTGCAACCCTGCAGATCCAGCTCCCTATGAGATTACCATGGGAGCTCATGGCAAGTTGGACTTTGTCGGCCTTCCAAAGGTGAGATCGCCAGGTGACATAGTGAAGTTAGACAAGTGAGACTGAACAGAAAAAAGTGAATGACACTTGATAGTGCATCTTTGCTCTACAGTGACTAATGCTTCATAATATACAGTGCAACCATATCAAATAGATCACTGGTTGACTGCATTTTATTTGTGTGGGTACCAAGCAAAGAAAGACTTGTACATTTTGTAAACATTTGGGAGGAATGATGGTCCATAGCAGCAGGCTGGGGGAATTATCTCCCAGGGGAGAATAATTAAATCATTTTATTTTCAATTATTTTGAGCGTCTCTCTGGTGACCCGGCCACAGAAGTGAAACAGCTCTGGCATAAACTCAAAATCCCCCCCAAAATACACAAAAGCGTGAGAAAAAGGCGGCGGGATGTATGAACAGAATCTTTGCTTTCAGATACAGGGTGATGGGCCATCCCTGCAAAAGGCACATGAAATCATTATAAACTTTTAACAAAGATTATTTGAGATTGTCATCAGACAGTCTTTCACTCAGGTTAGTCAGGTAAACACTGCTGAATGACTCCTCTTGGGATTCAGGTCATGGCACGGCACCACATTGCAGAATTCCAGTGTTTTTTAGTCAAAGTTTCACCTCTATTCGGAATTGTGATTTCTTAGGTCTGGGTCTAAACTCACTAAATGTTTTCTTGTACCGAGTGGACCTCTCAGAGGGCATTAGAAACAAGTAGGGTTTATTGGTTACAAAAGAAGCAAACAAAGGAAAGCAGCTAAATTAAACACAGCGTGGATGTACTAGAACCCACAAATGATTTGAAATCGCTTTGTCGAGGGTCACAAAAGGATAGTAGAGTAAATATATGTCTTTTGGGGCACCCCTGAGGGCTAGGCCTAGGTGTCTGCAGGGCAAAATTTTTAACATCCAATGAGCCAATGCCATTCAGCTGTCCCCTGTCTCGCCACTGACCCCCAACAGCGAATGCTTGATATACTGGTTGGACACATGATAAACATTTGTCATTTGCGTCACTGCAGTCTGAACAGTCTGAGTCACTGCAGGAACTTTATTTTTCCCTTGAATATCGCACCCATGCGAGTACAAATATCTAAATACAAATGTCATTTCCCTCGCTCTGTCACTGATTATTCGGAGACAGCCTCCGGGGATTTTTTTTATGCGAAGGCACCTGTTATCTATAACTCAACCATGAAACTTATTTCAAAATCGTATCTCACGTTGCCAACTGGAGCCAAGGCGAGTTTCAGCTTGACACAGCTCAACCTTATTCGAATCACTTCGGGTCACAAGTTCCGTTTTAATTAACTGCTTTGGAACGGGATCCGGTAATATGTTCAGTGTATCTGGAAATAGGAATATCTTTTACTGTCATTAGATTGGACCATAAATGATTGTATTGGGAAAGAAACTCCTACACATTCAGGCACCAATACTGTCCTAGTGTCCCTCATAAAGGATCAACGATGCATGAGAAAAGAAGATGGTACAAAAATTGCATTGCTTAGCACTTTCCCCTTGACTGTTTACCATAGGGAGACAATTACTAGGTGTATCATTGCTAGAAATTACATGTGAATGTGGCCCCCAGGTCCCCGATGTCGTGTCCTCCAGCAATCTCTCGCTACACAATGAGAATCAAACCCAGTCTTACATTTCAGAGGAAAATGCCAAGAATGTCAGAAGAATTACTACAGTTTGACTATGTGTAACATTTTATTATCAGATTAACATCATCAAGTGTTTATTGGCAAAAAAAGACAAACAAACAGTAGTGTTGAGTAATATTTTTATTCAATGTTATCCCATGTTAAATGTATGGAAAATAATTGCTTCACTTTACTTTTTGTGTTGTCAATATAAGCCATTTTCTTTCATTTTATAGTCTTGATTTGTTTGTTCATCTTTTTAGTTTTTCTTTTTCTATATTTTCAATAAATGCCATTAATGTGAAATGTCCTTTTTTTAAATATTTTCAATAAAGGCCATTTTTTCTATTCTTCTGTTAATTTATTCATATTACATACACACATGCATAAAAAGTTCTTTATTCTGGTTGATATTGGCTACTACACGGTGGATCAACAGCTGGATCAGTGACAGCCATTTTGAGTGACAGCTGCATTTGCTTCGTTCATCATCTCCCCAAACCGCCGTTGGCCCTAAATGAAGTCACGGGCCCACAAGCAGCATCTTATGTTTTGTGGAATGGGAAGCACTGATTTCATTTAATCCATTTCACTGCAGGCCACTGCTCTTTCTGATTGGACTTTTAGCTTTGGATTTGATTTATGTCTGCTGGGACCATTGATTTAGCGGAATATGACTCCAAGTAACAAAAAAAAAAAATCACCCAGCAGCAAACTGTAACTCGTTGTATATTTTACATAATGGATGCAGAGGGAAGGAATATTACATTAAAAGGTCAATCCATGATGGCGAGTAAAAGAAGCGTTAACAGTAGCTGGGTTTTTTTTTTTTTTTTAATGTAATGCAAAAATAGATCTTTACTTGTAGTACTAGCACATTCCCTAAAATGAATTTTAGATGTATCTGGGTTTATTACTTACTGATTTTACAATGTAAGCCTTGAAAAAGGATGTAATTTCTACCTCTGCACCTTCTGGTGGTTCGATAACCGGCTTCTACTGTTTGCATGCTCAAGTGTCTTCAGACAAGACATCGATATCTCCATTTACTAATTTGGACAATATACGAAATTAGCTACATACCTAATTATGTTTTTGTGAATATTTCATTTTTTAAAATAACCAATTTTCTCTGTTATATCATTGTGGTTGTTAATTTGCCTATTATCAAGGCCTTCAGTCTTTAGTTTTCTGCCATAGTCAATAAACAGTCTGTAGGCTCATTGGGAACTCTAAATTGGCCAGGATGTGAATGAGAGGGTGAATGGTCGTTTGTCGTTTGACCCTAGATGTGGCAACGTGATCGACCGGGGCAGAGTGTATCCCGCCTTTTGCCCAATTGCAGCTCAAGCCCCCAAACGACCCTAACTGTATGTAAATGGTGAATGAGTGGGGAAAAAGGCATGGATATTTTGCATATCTATTTGCAAAAACACATGCGTGTCGTAAAAGGACCGTCATGGTCGCCCCTGGAACCATGCTGGAATCTGCTGAAAATGTGACGATCCAAAAGTCATTCGCACCCTTAATTTGTCCCACTTACATCTCTTTTTAGAGAGACGAATTGGCAGATAACAAATTCTACTTTGGTGTCACAGTCGCGCAGTTGTCCGGTTCAGGATACATCCCGCCTCTTATCCTGTGACAGCTGGGATTGGCTCCAGCAGCCTCAAAACCCCGCAGGTTAAGCAGTACAGAAAATGAATGGATATTGAATCCAATCATCACGTTGATTGGCTTTCCATTTTTTTTTTCAAGAAAATAAAAATATGTGGAAAGGAACCAAATATGTACAAAGTAACTCAGAAATCTTCCCGCGGATTGCCAGTTATCTAGACACAGCGAGCATGTATACATTATTGAAAATAGCATGCTGACATAGTTCCCCGCTATTCTCTGTCACCAGATGGCTGACACAGATCTTCACTTTAGAAATCACATCTCGACAGTGAGGAAAGCGTTTGCCCCCCCCCTCCCGCTATGCCTTCATCATCGCTGCCTTCTGTTTCTCGCGCCAAACGCTTGGCACAGAGGCGGCAGGCTATTAAATAAATTAGGTTTCCTCCGGTGGGCCCGACAATGACAGGAGCAACATGAGATGCCTATTACATGACCAGCTTTGGTGTGTTGTTTTCCAGCTTAACCTTACCCTTCCCCGGGGCTTATTTTGCGGGTGTCAGTTGCACTCCACAAAACGGTGTGCTCATATCGTCTGGAGGCATCGGAGAACCTGTCTGCTCCTGTGTCCATAAGGCCGTAACAAGGTCCCTCACTTTCACCTCTTTTAATTGAGGCAATTTTCTGTGATCGTCGTCACTCAGCTGCCATGTGCCAGCCCTGCCTCTCCGGCATCGGCTTCTTCACGCCGCTTTGTGTCCCGCTCAATAAAAAACCCTTGTGCTAGGTCTTCACACACATGCCAGAAACACCACTTTTACCCCTTTATTCTGGCCCGTCAGTGCAGCAGGTACGCTCTTTCACTCTCCATGCAACAGAAAAAAATTACAGAGTGTAACAGCGGCATCAGGGATGAGAGATTCCCCAGCTACCTTGCCTTGATGTTTTTTTTTTTTTTCTGTTGGTTGTACAGATAAATAAATGGAAACTTTGGCTAATGGCTCTCCGGAGCTCTGCAGGATTTCTCCAGTGGCTTGTTATATTCTACTTTTCCCCTCCTGTTTGTCTTGGTCCGTTAGTGGACCAGTCACTGCGCTGCTGTAGAAATGAAAGCTGCCGGCAGAACAATGATAATAAAAACCCAACATTTAGAAAAAGTGAAAGCCAAGAGAAAAACACGGACGCTTTCTTCATTTTGCTTAACAGTGGTTCCACGCTTTTCATAAATTTTACGTAACCTGTTGTTTCTTTCAATATCCTTTCTGAGGTACAGCTGTTCCAATAACTAGACAAACATCTCAAATCTATTGGATGGTTGAGCGTGAAACTTTTGTCATACTGAGGTTAAATAACAACTTTAATTTATTTTCTTTGGACATTTGAATTATTTAACATGAATACTGAGGCTTTAACTGCACATATTGTTTTTTTTCCTCTCAATATTGATATCTCAATGTGATTTCTTGTGCCTAAAATGTAAACTAGCACCCGTCAGCTAAAATTTGAACTGAATTGAAATGCAAGATTCTCAACTCCGAGCGAGCCACGCCAATGGTGGCGACGAGGTGATCTCCCATCATTGTCACCCGAGTACGCCAGACCACGGGGACTTTTCTGCTCCATTATCAACATGAATATGATAATGGAACATAAACCCTGCAAGCGCAACATCATCAGCTTCATTAATATTCTATACAGAGACATAAAAGCACTGACTCTTCTGTATTCCACAGTATTGATTGACTTGAATTAAATGGCCCTTGGCATTGGCCAGGACATATTAAGCAGTTGATACTCTGTTTAGACTCTCGAGGGCCAGAAATGGAAGAGTAGCTCTGATGAATAACTTAACACATGCTCTCATTATTGGAAGCTGGTGCCTTCAGGGGCAGAACAGGACTCCTGCAGAATTTAAGGCCTTCCACGATAATTTGGGTATACAGACCATTAATGGGAGATGAGGTTGAAATCTTTGACACAACCTTGTCAGTGCTAGTTACACTTTATAAGCCGTTTCCTGCTCATTAGATAAAAGGTGGCCTACACGGCAATGCGAATGAGGAGGGTTCAATATTCTAACAAGAAAAAAGCCAATGATAATAGAAACATATCTTTTAGTGAGGGGGGTGCCCGTGGCTGAGAAACTGGCCTTGGCGTTGCTGCAGCGAGTATTATCGGTGCCTGCAAGTCTGCAGCCTGGCTGCAAAGCCAATTTTACTGCCTCTCAGCAATTTCCAGTCCCATTTGATCACTCTTGCTCAACTCTGTGAGTCACTGTGTTATGCCAGATCACAGCCAGTTGTTTGGATTTGCTACAAATACAACCTCAATTTTTGTCTTACTTTACTGACCTGCAGCTTTTTCTTCCTGATGATGTAGACGCTGTTTTAAATGCAGAAGGGCAGAGAGTACAACTGTTGTTGAGTATTTTCGGATTAATTCAAATAATGAAATCCATCTGCAAATGTGTATCACACTGGACTTAAAAAATCCAAATAACACAACATCTAGATTAAGAGTCATTCATTCATTCATTCATTCATTCATTCATTCATTCATTCATTCATTCATTCTCTATACCACCTACCCCTGCGCTCAGGGTTGCTGAGGTGCTGGAGCCTCTCCTTGCTGTCATTGGGGGAGAGGCAGTGCACACAATGGACCGGTTGTAAGTTCATCATAGGGCCACATATAAAGACAAGTAACCATTCACTCTGTAATTCACACATCTGGGTAGATTAGGGTCTCCAATGACCCTGTAGGATGATTTTATTTTTTCAAAATATTTTTATATACATTCATACATTTTTGTATGTTTGCTCCCCATGCAGCCAGGCCTGGAGGTGGGACTTGTTGGCGAGTGCCTGGCCTGCACCCATGGGCTCCAGCCAGGCACAGCCTGGAAGTCAACGTGGGTCCTCCTTCTAATGAGCTTACTACCAATAGGAGGGGCCAAAGCGGTCCGGTGCAGTGTGCGCTGGGTAGTGGCCAAAGGCAAGGACCTTGGTGGTCGTATCCTTGGCTGCAGAAGCTGGCTCTAGGAATTTGGAATGTCATCTCTCTCGTGGGGAAGGATCCTGAGCTTGGGTGTGAGGCCGAGAGGTTGTGGCCCAATATGGTTGGACTCACCTTGATGCGCAGCTTGGGCTCTGGAAACGGTCTGCTTGAGAGGGGTTTGACTCTTTTTCACCCTGGAGTGGCCCACAGTGAGAGATGGTGAACAGGTTTGGGCATTCTTATTGCCCCCCCTCGGTGCATGTATGTTGTGGTTTAACTGTCCATTGCGCGGATAGGTTCTGATTGTTGTTTGTGCCAATGCACCAAACAGCAGCTCTGAGTATCGACCCTAACTTGACCCCTTGGAGGGAGTGCTAGAGAGCACTCCTGCCAGGAACTCCCTTGATCTGCTTGAGGACTTCACTACTTGGGGCAATGACCCGTTGGCAACAACAGTGAGTTCTGGAAGGGCGTGATTGGGAGGAGAATTTATAACCACAGCCGGGGTTCTTGAAGAGATGGTGTCCCCAGCATTGAGTCTTTGCTTTTTTGCAAAAGATGTGGTTCAGTTGGCTTTGATCTCCAGCTCTCGCAGGAGATGTTTGCAGTTGAATGTGAAACTGCTTGTATGAGAAGACTGAAAACATGCTGGGGGGACCATGTGTCTCAGCTGGTCTGGGACACATGGTCCTTGGAATTCCCTCAGATGTCTGGGCCTTTGTGCTTAGGCTGCTGCCCTCACAACCTGACCACTGATTGGCGGGGGGAAATGTGTGGATGGTGAAGGGTCTTAACTTGTATGGCACTTTTGTCAACATGTGGTTTCAAAGTGCTTTACACTGGTTTGCATTCACCCATTCAGACACACACTCACACAACAATGGTGACAAAGCTTCCATAAAGGCGCTAACCAGACCTTTCGAACAACAAGGGGTTCTGTGTCTTGTCTAAGGACTCTTCAGTATACAACAGCTGGAGCTGGGGATTAAACTGCCAACTCGCACTACCAACTGAGCCACAGGTGCCCCATAGATGGACATACATACCAACACAGAAAATGTGTTTACATGCATACGGTGTATGCATTTCTTTTGTGTGTGTCTAAACAAATAATTATATTTTTGTGTAAAAACTGAAAAAATATATACATACATATACAGTTTATATGTATTCATGTGTATGTGTCTGTATGTGTACGCGCAAATGTGAGTGTGAATATCGAAAAAATTCAAATCAGCACAACATGAGTACAATTAGTAACTTTTCTTTTCTTTTAAGGACTCACCATTCGTCACATTGAGATCCTTATGCAACCGAGATTTGAAAGAAGTGCCGTTTCAGATGTTTTAATTTGAAATCCCACATTTGAGGGATCGGCATCTTAAATCAAAGTCTGCATACTTTTTACTCACAACTTAGTGTCTGGTGTTCTTTATTCTAGTTGTAAAATCCGTGTCTGCAACTCACCAAAGAGCAACCTGGTGAAAATGAAAGGGAAATATTTAGTATTCAAAGAGCATCTTCCTTCTTGTATCAAGGTGTGTAGTGTATCTTACTCTCCATCTATGTTTCAGAGTCAGCTTCTGATTTATCATTTATTGGGATCTCAGAAAGATGGAGGAGGATGAAGGATAGGTTACAAGACTATATGATAAAACCTACCTCGGGCTCCGGAAGAAGAAACGCCCACCCTTCATCTACCTCGTAGCTGGCTTCTTTTGGAGAAAAAAGAAATCAATGTTGTGCTCTCCACACATAGGAAGGAAGCGAGGATGGAATTTTCTGTTAATAACCTCATCAGTTTGATTTATGTTCTCTGTAACTTTTGAAAACAGATTGTTTCTGTTCAAGGACAAAGATGTATGCTAACAGATGCAGAGAAAATTACGCACATCGAGTTAATAGCAAAACAGAGAAGTTGACAAGCGTTAAAAATGGTGACTCTTAAACTATAGTGACAGTATATTCCTCTTTTTACCCCAACTGTTACTTTTAATCTAGACATGGCACCGGTGCGGTTGCATACAAATGTAACATTTACACAGGGCGTGTAGAAGGGATTTGTCTGAGAAATTGAGGAGAAGTATGCTGGTGCTGATTTATTAGAACAAGGGAGATGTCCAGAATTGCAGTAACTAAAGAGGAATAAGTTGATGAACCACACAGTGAAGTTATGGGAAATAGTTGTGGAAAACAAACTTGGAGCTGAAGTGAGCACTTGTGAGCAGCAGTTTGGTTTCATGCCAAGAAAGAGTACTAGGGATGCAGTTTTTGCTTTAGCTATGTCGATAGAGAAGAAGATAGAAGGTCAGTGCATTTTGCATTGTGCCTTTGCAGATCGAGAAAAAGCATACAACAGGGTGCCAAGAGAAGACGTGTGATATTGGATGAGGAAGGTGGCAGAGTAGTATGTTTGATTGGTGCAGGCATGGAGATAAGATGGGAGATGGGACAGAGGAGTTCAAGGTGGAGGTTTGAGTTCACCAGAGATCACCTCTGAGCCCCTTCTTTTTGTGGTGGTGATGGACAAGCTGACAAATGAAGGAAGACAGGAATCTCCATGGACTATGATCTTTGCAGATGATGTTATGATTTCTCGTGAGAGCAGGTGGCGGGTGGAGTTAAATCCAGAGAGGTGGAGCTCTGCCGCCATCGGTGTGTGAATGGTTCACCGCTTATTTGTTGTTAACCGCTTGGAAACTGCAAGCTGTGTGAAAGTGCTTTCTATCAGTGGAGAGCGTTTACTGCAAATTGCTTATAATATAATTGGAAAGACAGGGTCAGGTATCAGGCCCAAGAGATGTCATATGGCACCAGTCCCCTGCGAATCTACAATTCAGTGATGGGACTTGTGTTTTTTGAATGCTGTCTTTTATTTTCTACACACGTCCTCATGTGTCTTTCCAACACCTTCAAATTTAGGAAGATACCAAGGCCGGGGCGGAAATTATCCATGAGGTTTTTGATAGCATTTCTGGTTCCGCTTTGTGAGGCTTTATGTCTCGGAGCATGGAAAAACGTCTACACTAATCCATTTCACCTCCTGCGGGTTGTTTCTCACAACCGGGACAACAGTCCTTCACCCTCTGGCGTGCTCAGCCGGCACTTTCATTTTTCTTTTCTCTCTGTGACCCAAGGGAGAATGCGGACAAATTTGAATAAAAACAGACAACATGAGAGAGTAATTATTAAATCCAACCTTTTCACCTGGGAATAGTATTACTGTGTGAATGACACAAGTTTCGTCAGTGGTCAGTCTTATGGTTTTTAGGGTTATATTCCCATTATTTGCCATCTGTTGACACGTAATGATTGGTGCGACTTTCATTTGCGAAGGAGACGTACATTTGCACAGGAGTATTTTGTAGTTTATAATTTGTTTCAAGGTTTTTCAAGGTGCTTATTCATTTGTAAGGTTTGCTTAAAAAACAAGCAAAAAAAAACACCATTAATTCACTAAAATGTCACATTGATTGTAACATTTATGAGTGATTCAGCACAAAGCAGAAGTTTTTATTTTTCAACTTTATGAAAGCACAAGTTAATTTTATCCAGATCTTTTCATTTCCTTTTCCTGATCTCAATCACATATTTTCCTTACTCATGTGTCCCATTTATTTATTTATTCCTATCTAGTTACATTATGGATACCTTCTAAATAACAAAATCGAAGCTGGGATTGATTTCCAATTCCCTCGGGCTATTGGGAGGCAATTGAACAACTCCTTCTATTCAAGTGAAACACATCAATTTATTCACAGTACAAGTGACGGCAGCCTGTGATATTGACCGGACAGCCTAATCTGTTTAAATTCAATTCTTTTTTTTCCCCCCACACTAATAGCCTTTGACTCTTAGTGAAAAATCGGTTTTATTTTTTTATTTTTCTTGAAGTAATAAAGTGTTGTCCCAGAATATTTTATTTGGGCCAGTGCTCTTAACCGAATAAAAAAACAAGCAAAAAAAAACCATCTTGTACGAACAGTGTAATAAGTGATGACATAGAGCTGGCGCCAGCATAAATCATATTAGGAGTGGGGATGGCACTGTAGTGACCTCGGGAGGGCACATTGTATTTCCTATTCCAATTTCAATTTATGATTTATCGTTAATAGCGTGATAATATACCATCGACCTACTTTGTTCTTGACATTATAAAAAAAAAAAAGGCTGCAAAATAACACTTTCATATCCTCATTGCATTTAAAGTACAGAAATATAGCTGTTGAGGAGCTAAAAAATCCCAATACATCTGCCAAAAAAAATTGGGGAGAGGAAAAAACTTCATGGCTCAAGCGGAATAAATGGCTTCAATAATATAACGTCACCATGCTGTTTCACATTTCTCTCAAAACTAGCTATAATTTCATTGAACGCTCCTCCGAAGTGAACTAGTTCATCCAAAATATACCAAAATTCTTTGTTTTCACACTGGGGATGGTGCGCAAGAGTGTAGTAGATTTGGTCTGGCGTTGCCCTAGGCTTCTGCTGTCAGCATCTCCTCCTTGTCTGTTTTCTGCGTGTTGCGGTTTTCCAAGCTCCCTCTAACAACAGACACCTCAGGAAAGCTGCGTTTGTGGTAAAAAACCTTGTTTATTCAGCAACTTTCACACTTTCTGAGTATAATTTCACTGCATTTGCAGGAACTACTACTAGACGACTTTGAAGGTCATGTTGGAAAAGCCCCTGGCTTATTTATCCTGGCAACATACACCGGTGTGACTGACTTCACCGATACATCGATCCACTTCCACTGCAGGAGCCTCTGCCTTCGTCTTCTTCTTCTTTTCCTTTTGGCTGCTCCCTTCAGGGGTCACCACAGCGAATCATCTGCCTCCATCTAACCCCATCCTCTGCATCCTCTCCTCTCACACCAACAAACTTCATGTCCTCTCTCACTCCATCAATAAATCTTCTCTTCCGTCTTCCTCTAGGCCTCCTGCCTGGTAGCTCCAACCTCAGCATCCCTCTACCAATATATCTTCACCAACCCTCCTCTGTACATGTTCAAGCCATCTCAGTCTGACTTTATCTCCAAAACATCTACCATTTGCTGTGCCTCTGATGGACTCATCCCGAACCTATCCGTCCTCCTCGCTCTCAAAGAGAACCTCAACATCTTCATCTCTGCCTCCTCAAGCTCTACCTCCTGTCTTTTCCTCAATACCACTGTCTCTAAGCTATACAGCAAGGATCCTTGTGCCATCCCCCAGGCAACATCTCGTGGGAACATCAATGGGTCCTGTCAAGGAAGACTGTGATTGTTGTGGATTGAGACAAAAAAGTAGGCCCATGCTCTGCGACACTGATACGAAAGTGAAACTTGCCAGACCAAATGAATGGTATATTAGTAACATCGGTAATACAATTGAATTAGAGAACCTAGAAAGGGAAAATTAAGTGTGACAGGAAACTGTTCAAAAAATGGTTTAACACAAACTACAGGAGTCCTGATTATATTGATAGACAGTTAGCCTGTTTTTGTCTGGCAAAAGAGCAGGAATATCTTTTCCATCCTTTTAGCTGCTTAAAGACGTAAACATGGAGACGCCAAATCTGTCCATTAAGGTAATAGTCAAAGGGAAAATTGTGACTGCGGCCGCTGAGACAAACAGCATTCCATACACAGCAACATGAGAATGACTACTGGATGGCCAAATGTGCGGGAATGAGCTGATTGTGATTGCAGAGCACAGGCGTCCCTCCCTGACAGATTTAATGCTTTACAAGGATTGTTTATTCTTTAAAGTAAATATTCACCAGAAGGCACAAATGTGGACACGAAAAGCAGGTAGACCGAGGTATGTGGAATCAGAGTGAAGCAGCCAGATGTCTCAGCTGCAGAAGTCTTCCTGGCAACGCAGTCTCCTTGTTGTTGTTGTTGGTGGTGGTTTTTCCGACATCTTCTGTTCTGATTACTGTGTAGCCAAGGGGTAAATCCATTCAGAATCAATTTTCCACTTCAGACCGATGTGGCTCCCAAAGTTGTTTACATTTTCATACACGTGTTCCTTGTTCGCTTTCATCCGACGTTAACATCGTCTGAAACAAAGAAAAAGTGATGCGTGTTGTCATTTAGCTCCTGCTCTCTCAACCGATTTTTTTTGTTCACTTCGGTCACCATGTGCGATTGTTGGGTCACATCATTATTTCCCCAAAGTGGGCTGGAGTTCCACTTCATGCTCTTTGCTGTGGAGACTGAAGAGTTTGCTGCCTATTTTACAGCTGTTGTGTAATATAGGTAAATACTCACGTATGTAGAAAAAAATGAAAAGCACATCCAACATCTCCATGACAACACATTCAAATCTCACCATCACCTATACTCTTGATACATTTATTACAAAATTGCCAGCATATTCCAAGTAAATTATCCATCTCGTTCTGTAAAAATATTATTTTCAGTCTGTAAGTTAATCCATCTCTTCCCTTACATATACGTTCCATTCTGACTCTGTTAGTACACTCATAACCATCTCATTCTGTGTATATGTTTTATGTCAATGTCTTTCTTTGAGTGTATGTGTGTGTCTACATATATATGCGGGCTGGCAGAGTGAACAGCAGGGTGTGGTGGCGCGTCCAGTGCAGTCTGCTAAGTGAGCCATTGCAGGTAGAGATGCCTATAATCCCACCCCTCCTCAGGCCTCTGCCGCTGACCGCCCCTGATGGGGTCCAGGAAGCAGTTAGTAGCCCCCCCCGAAGAAAGCGTCATCATCAGACATGATGAACAGCTGACATGGTGCACACGTGCGTGTATATAATTCCTATGTTGATACCACTATTTAATAGTTTATTTTAGGTTATATAATTGTATATCTTCCCTTATAATGTGGGAATGTACCTGGATGACGAGTTAATTTTCGATCTGTCTGTCTGTCTGTCTGTCTGTCTGTCTGTCTGTCTGTCTGTCTTACTAAGTCTCTCAGAACTCTGATATTTCATGTGAAGTTGGTGAAACTTTACCTTGAAGTATTTTGACAGATATTCCTTGTTTATTTATGTTTTCTTACTTTATACATTATTAATTCTCCGCCACATATTGTTACATTTATGCAATAGTTTCTACAAATGTAGTTTTAAATATACATCGGAAAAGAACCTTGGAAGTTATTTTGTCCCGTTTGGCATCTAATTTCCCCTGGTGCCTATCTGTCAAAGTAAAACTGCAGCAACTCACCCAAAATGTTAAAAAATGATAAAAAAGATCATTTTTAAGTTTTCTCTTTTTACTGTGTTAGGAATATTGTAATAATCAACTTGGGAGATTATACATGCACATCAGCATTTGAGCTAAAATAATTAATCAGTGTGTATATGAGACTGGATTAATGCTTTTCAGGGTAAAGTGCTTTGAGACAGCAAAGTGTGAGGGCGCTGTGTAAGATGAGACTATTTTCCATTTACCTATATTTGTCCTTCAATGTACTCCTGAGGATCTCGAAATGAACAATTGACAATTGGTTTTAGGCCATTATAGACATATAAATCATTCTGTTCGTTCAAATCAAAATACTAAGATTTGTATTTTATATTTGTTTCATGTAATTTCCCCTTTAAATAGATCTGAAATGGAATTTTCCTCTTTTCTGCAGAGGCACCGCAATGCTACAGATGCTTTTCTAGTAAGTGAGTTTTCAGCTGTAATTTGCAACAGAAGTGGTAGTTTGTGTATTGACTGCACCATCGCCGATGTGCAATGACACGTAATGGGATCGGTGGTGTTTGTTGTCCGGACACAGATTTTTTTTTCCAGATTATCAAGACCAAGGGCAGATTTTGATTCTAGGCAACTGGTCTACTTCACTAAGCGACAGCTAACAAAATCACGACATCCCAGCTGTGACAAATGGACGCTCATCGGCAGAGAAGCAGCTCTTGCAACGAAATTGCCCCCAAATCAGGCTGCGCTGTCAGTTTCCAACTGTAGTCAAATCTCAGTGGGAGGTGCTGTTGCCTGGAGGCAAGGAGACTCTCTCTCTCTCTCTCTCTCTCTCTCTCTCTCTCTCCACTATCTATCAAACTATCTATCAGAGGATGGAAGGAAGATGCAGAGGGGCAGCTGTGCCCCCCCACCGAAGCCCAACACTGGATATGTTAAGGACGTGCCACTCTTAACAAAAGGTGTACTCTGTCGATCGAAACGCAAAGTTAAATGGGGTTTTCATCGCACTCGTCTGCCCGTCCATCATCATTTGTGGAAATCAAGCTGTCAGTTCGCCTTGCTAATCCATCTGACAGATGGGCAGTCCAAGAGCGCAGACATGCCCTGACTGTGGCCAATTATTTTCTTTTTTGGCTATCTAAATAGATTGAAGTCAATGGACAGTTTTTATATCTGTGCCTTTTCTGTGTTTTCTCATCAGAGTCATATTTCACAACATGGCCGACAGCTATTTCAGTACTCAATTGTCAGACACAATTAGAGGTTTTCTGGTGATCCGAGTCCAGTGCTTAGCCTCCGAAGGGCCTGAGATTTCTCCACAGGATTTGTCAGGGAGCAAAAAAGGATCAAGAACACAATATTTGACATAAATTCAGCAGTGGATTCCTGAGATGAAAAAAAAGTATGATTAACTCCTTAGACGTTAGACTTTGAATATTGTTTTTTCCTGAACGTAACATTTGTTTTCAACTATATTCTGTGTGAAAAACCCAAACAAACACTAAACGAGAGCAAGGGCGGAATGGTGCTGAAGTGGTTAGTGATCCTGCCTCACAGTATAACTTTAATTTCGACAGGAGGACCTTTTCGTGCAGAGTTTGCCTGTTCTTCCTGTGTCTAAGTGAGTTCCTCCGGGTTCTCTGGTTTGCTTCCACAGTCCAAGACCATGCTTTAGGTCAAATGGAAACCCTAAATGGCCCAGTGTGAGTGACGAACTTAATGGCTGCGCGTCTCTATATCAGAGGTCCCCAACCACCGGGCTACGGACCATTTGGTCCCGCAAAGAAAGAAAGTGTTTCAAAATTAAATTTATTTCATTTTTATTGGTCTTATTTGGTATTTTATTTTGAAAAATTGCAACCTGTGCCTCACTTTAGCCCCTTACCCAGTCAAAGGTTTTTGGAAAGTAAGTCGGCAAGCTAATCCCAGCTAAAATGGCCTGCAAACTAATTTCACTGGAGAGCTTATTTTGGTTTATGAAAAAGTTGACCAGGATGAAAGCAGTCGGTGGCAGTACAAAGGCTGGGGACCACTGCTCTATATGACATGCGAATTAGAGCGTCAATGGTTGTGCGTCTCTATATCAAATATGAATGAGAGTGAATGGTTGTTTATCTCTATATATGGCCCTGTGATTGACTGCTGATCGGGCCAGGGTGAACCCTGCGTCTTGCCCAATGACAACTGGGATAGGCTCAAGCCGCCCCTGTGACCCTGGCTGCAGGATGAAGAAATGAATGAATGAATGATACTTATTGATACTTTGACGTACCATAACAAACAACAACATAAATAGAAAAGGGGCTCATCAGATGGGATAGAACTTAATATATCAACTATAAATATAATGATGTGTCTGCTTTATAACCTGCCAGGAAATATCAGCACTTGAATGTTATGAACGTTTGACCTTTGATACTTTATAATCCTGTCCTGTGTGACAGGCTATTTCGATGATGATGTATTTTGCAAGAATTCCCTGCAACCCCACACCTCTCATTTTTGATATTGACATACATGATGAGAGGGATAGCTTTCAAAGGATTCCATAGCCATCAGTGAGTTTCTCGACAATAAACAAAGAGCAATATTGCTAAAATTTGCAAACCGACCCATCTGTGCGCCGGTGCTGACTTCGCACATTGGCTTGGTCTTGCTCCATTTGTAATACAATTGGTATTGATCGGCAGCACAGACAAGGCAAGACAAATTGAATCAATACCTCCCAGCTGGCAGAGAATGCTAAATTTACTTTCAAGGCAGGTTGGCAGGCTCCGGGTTCATTCATAACTGTCTCTCTTTGTCATGCAGACATTCAACCGTTGCCTGACATGAAGACAAGCTATCATCACTTTCCTTTGTACGACAAAATTCCTGGTAATTAGGCACCAAGAACTGCAGTACGTGGAGCGGAGACATGAAGTGAACTGTCTGTACTCTGCTGGAGATCCCCACCGGGCATGGCAGCTGAGGAGCAACATAGACTGTGTGTTCTTGTATATGTGTGAGCGAGAGTGATAATGAGAGGAAGCAGTAAAAAGGGGGGACATGATGTACTGTATGCACATGCGTGACGGTTGATATTTCCGTATTTATTCAGCTGAGAATCCACGCTGCAGGGTTTGGCATAAAAAAAAAAAATTTTTTATACTTGTCTCCGTTTTTAACGGTAGGAAATGTACGGAAACGGAATTACTTCTCATTTAAAAGGCCTTTGATATTCGTAGATCTTTGATTTATTCATTAAAATTACTTCCAAAATAATACAGTTTAAGACCCAGTGACAGTGGAATCTGTCGGATGCCACAGACCCAAACCTGGTTCTGAAGGGGGTTGAAGAATGTTGCACCCTTTGGATCGACTTGGATTACATTCCACTTGACCTACTGTGGCTTGGTGACTCCACTCTGTGCTCTCTATTTGTGAATCCAGCTTCATCAGTTCACAAAGACTAGTTGAGGAGCAGCGTGATGTAAGACACACTGATAGCATAAGCAATGGGAACTCACAAAATTAAATAAGCAATCAGAGCAGATTACTCCGTTAATGTGACCCATGCTGTACCGCCATTTAATTCCACTTCTGTGACACTAAGTGAGCTGAAGCGGTGCTGAGTTCAGGATAAAGCCATGGTGTGACAGTGAATGCAGTGTAAAGTGACCCGGATCGGACCATATTAGCACTAATTTACCCGCGACTCATTTAGACTGATGAAGATGGCAGTGCACTGGGAGTTCTGGGAGATGCCGCAGTCGATGGTGGCAATTCCTGTGTCGATAAAAGAGGAAGATTTTGAGGTTTGTACATGTCCCTGATTGATGTGTTGCTAATCGTAGGACCTGCTTTGCACCATATGGTGACAGCTTGCCGTGAGCGCAGTGATTTCTTGTCAATATGATGACAATGGTGTAGCCGTTGTTGTTGTGGGAGGTGAAAAGCAAGACTGGTTTTCCTCCTCATCGGCTGATAGACTGTTTGGCTGCTGGAGAGGATTCAAGAATAAATTCTTCGATACTGTGTGTTCAAAGGATTGATTTTTTTTTTTCTTTTGGATCTCTCCTTTTTTGGAAAAATCCAATATTTAACTGAAGTGAGCTGAGCTCAATTGAGCTTCATGTCTGTTTTGTGATTAAGCTACACTGAACTGTTCTCAACTTTGCCAAGCTGATCTGTATTAAATGCTATGGGTTGGGGCGAAAAAAAGACGTGGATTACTTCTGTTTGGACGGACTTGGACCCGATATTTACAAGTTTTTTTTTCCGGTGAATTTAATGTTGTGTCTCATGTGAATGATGGCCTTTTGTTACGTTACTACAATTGAGAAAATCAAAGCTTATGAAGAGAATGGGATTCATTTGGTTGATGCATCCTTTTGTTTAAATCTGGTTTTGGCAACTGGACTGCTGGGGTTGAGGTTGGTCCAGTTTGGTTGAACGGGGTTGTCAGAGTGTGGGTTGTGATGTGTGTCTCATCTAGGGAGCAAAGATATGTATCCTGGGGACTCAGCTGAGTTCGAATCTTCACAGGTACTTGGAAGGCTAGTCTGCAGTTCACTTGGGGTCGGGCTCAGGCAGTGGGTTGCAGGATGGAGATGGATATGCCTGTACGTGTTGACCCGTCTTGGGACGATTTCAGCGCAGGTGTTGGTTGTAGGTGAAAAGTTGTGTCAAAGCCCCCCTTTCTCTGCACAGTGAAAGACACTCCAGTTTGACAAAGATGGCTTCTTCTTCTCCTCTCTCAAACCACCTGTCCTGTCTGGCCAGAATGCAAACATTACTGTCTTCATAGGAGTTGCCCTTGTGCCTCTGGTGTAAGTGGGCTGTGGTGTCCTGTCCTGGCTCCCTGTATTTTGGACCGACCAGTGGTACAGGGGTTGCTTTGTCTCCACTGTAGAGGTCATCACAGTCCTCATACACCACATTCTCCATCTTTTGTCAGGGTGTTCTGTCCTTGGGGTGCACTAGTGTCTGCCTCAGGGTGTTGTGGTGTTTGAAGTGTACTGGTATTCAGTGTTTGTTTGTCATGACGTGATTCGACAATGATTAACCATCAACTGCATGGCTGCATGATGCACTTCTCTCATTCCTCCAAATCTTCCTATTCCTATTCCACTTATATCTCTTGAATCGATGAATTTTAGTAACCTCATATCTTCTCCTGAGTCCCTGAGATCTCTCCTTTTGCAGGTTCACAAGGGGCCTGGCTTGCAGTTCTGCCAGGTGCCCACCATTGTTATTTCTTTTATGAATATTAACGCCATTATTGTATTATTTCAGCTGGCAAGACTGTTATTGTTAGTATGATATGTCTCTGTCAAACTCTTGCTTTCCACTTCTCTGTTCTTGTTTCTTGCTCTGTCTGTTTCTACCCCAACTGGTCGTGGCAGAAGATCCCACATTGAGCTTGGGTTCAGTGCAAGTTTTCTTCACCGGTAAAAGGCAGTCGTTTCCACGCCACTGTTACAACGTACTTGCTCATGGGGGAAATGTTGGGTTGCTGTAAACAATTTAAAAGAGTGTGGTCCACACCTGCTCAACATGGAAAGTGTCATCAGACAACTGTGTTGTGATTTGGCGCCATATGAATAATATCTGACTTGACATTTGACTCAAGGTCAATGTTATCAGTTGTTAGTTAAGCAAAGTGGTTTATTCTATTTCTACAAATGTTCTCTAAAGCAGCGTTGCATTTGTAAATCAGACCTGCCTTCTGTTGATCACGAATCCACATTTATTCGCTGTATCAGAGCATCCTTTGGCCCCAGATCTTTTTTCCAGCTCAGAGGTAGTGATGTTTTCCCTCTGCAAACAGCATTTATCTTGTTACTGTCTTCAGTGACCTGTGTTCTAATAGAAGACGATCGGCTTTGCAGCTTTTAGTGCCCAGCAGCTACCACTTTTAAAAATGGCTCTGTACAATTTGATGAGAGGGAGTGGTTCCACACATAGGAGAACTGGTCGCAGATGAGCATTGCAGCAAAGGCAAGTGATAATGTGTGTGACCAGAAGGAAGCCCCAAAGAGGATGAGCTTATTAGTGAAAAGACAGTCGTAATAAATCATGGAAAGGTTCCTCGGCAGACAGAGCTGTCAGGAATTTGTGTGTGAGATTTCATTATGCAGCTGTCTCTGCCTCTCGTGCTGTGGCTCTCGGGATTAAATTAACTCGCAAAACATACGTATAAAACAAGGAACACTAGTCCCCGGGCACTTTTTGACCCAATGTGAGAGTGGCAATGTCCACACTTGCATGCATGTATGCACAAATAAGTGCTGGTTGACTGCCCAGGGTAGGTAATATAGCTTGTATGTGGGAAAGCTTCACTGGAAATGGGCTGTTGGGCACCACATGGCTGCAAGGTAATCAAAGGCATGAAGGCAACCAATGCAGTATGGAGCCATACAACATATGGAGGACTGGAATACAAAGTATGTAAAATTGTGAACACTCGCCGATTGTCTTCAGCACCTTGTTGTTTTGCAACAATCTTAAAGTTGGGGAAGATGATTAAATTTGTCTATCCAGTTTATGAATACATTTTTCTGATTTACTGTCAATGACCTGAAACTGCGGCAGGGCTTAAATTTCCTTTCCTATACATTTCTGCGAAGTTAACAGCCATACTTGGACGAACTGGGGGTCTATTTCCAGCAACACGCCAGAACACAGTATGCAAGTGTCATCGCTGTTTTCCACCCTGCACATCTGTTATTTCCCCACAGTTCCCCATCAGCAAAATAGCAAATGCACCTGTACATCTTTGTGCACTCTTGTGCAGGTTTGTCAGAAACACTCGTGTCTTCCCCCAGGTCAAACTGCTGTCATCAGTGCATCCAAACACCTGGGTAGCTGGTGCACCTGCCCCTTAAAGGGAGAGTTGGTCCTCTGTCTTACTTTAGCAGTGTTTCCCCTATACACACACCGATTAATCAGTTCAAGGACTTGAGTTAAGAAGTTACCCCAAGAATTGTGCTCTACTTTATTCATTCATTACCTAGACTGCCTATACAGCACTCAGTGTCGTGGGGGTACTGGAGCCTATCCCAGCTGTCATTGGGCCAGAATTGGGGTTAACCCTGACTGGTCGCCAGTCCTTCAAGCCACATAAGGAGACATACAAACATTCACTTTCTCATTCCCACATCTGGGCAATTTAGGGTTCCCCAATGGATCTACTGCAAGTTTTTGGATGAAGAGACGAAACAATTTAACCCTAAGGGGACCCATGCAGATACGGGGAGAACATCCAAACTTCAGATGGAATCGAACCAGGGACCTTTTTGCGATGAAGCCGAAGCGCTACCCACTGCACTGCCTACATTTATCATTAGTTTCAGTAATGACGACATAGAACGTCGGTTTATTCAGAGCATACTGTTTATTCAGAGCATATTTTTTGTACAAAATAAATATATGTACATTCTAATTGGTCATATGTGTTTATTCTTAAGTCGTGAAAGGAATTCATCTGACGACAGTTAAATAAATGAGCAGGTGAATCTATCCGTGAGGCCAAAGCAGGGTAATGCACAGACAATGTCATGCTATCATTTATTCTCTTAAGCAATCATGTAATTTACTGGGATTCTAGTTGAGCAGAACCACATATTAAGCCAAACATTAATGTGATTGCAGCTCTGTCGTACTTGTTCCACAGCACCACAGAGCAACTGCTTTGAGGCTTGATGAGAGACCTCTTTCTTGATCTCTGGTAAGAAATAACCTTTGCTATCATTCCACACGATATTATTGTACACAGCCAACATTTTCCCCCCTATGGATTGAGAGGAATGTACTGCCTCAAGTGAAGGAATTCATATGTCTTCTCATCCACAAGTTACAACAGGATGGGGTATGAATTGGTTGGTTGTGATGAGGAAGGAGCTGAGAAGGAAAAGATCTTAATTTACTGGACCCTTTTTTGTTCCAATTCTTATGGTCATGAACGTTGGGTTTTGAGCCAATGAAGGAAGTCTTGGATGCAGTCGGCTGAAACAGGTTTCCGTTGCAGGCTTGGCTCGGAGTACAGCTGCTCTTTTCGTCTGAACTACATACCCACAGAAGCTCCGCCTCCAAATGAGCTGGCAAGAACGCTTGACAGGATCTAAAATGCAGCCATATCTGTCGCTTCTAATTGCCTAAATGAGCGTTGGTGAGGAGCTGAGAATGCTCCTGTGGTGGTGAAAACGCCAGCCTGGAGGACAGCTTCACCCTGCTGACGAACTGCTCCCTGCAGTACTTCTCTTGCTGGCGCATCAAGAGTAGCCGCTGCAGGATGGCCGGGCCCATTTAAGGCTACATGACAGAACTAGGAGCTCAGCTGGTATCCAACACAGTTACGGCACTGCAGGAGACCCTGTGAGTACTACCAGCGAGTCCCGGCTGGAGATTCACAGTCTCATCTGAGCAGGAAGTCTGCAGTACTGCGCTGCAGTCCAGTCTATTATTTTCTAACAGGATTCTGAACTGCGTGGGGCATTTGTGTTTGAAGTGGTAATAGAGCTATTTATAGGTGAGGATTACTGTTATTTTCCCAATGAGCCAATGCCTCAATGTTTATGTATATGTAAACACACTGAATGAAATGGGGCTGAAAGTGATCTTTTGTTGTGGGGAGGCGTTGGCTGGGATGACGACCAGCTCAACCCAAAATGGCTGCTACACAAAGTAACATTTTTTCATTGATACAGAGGTATTTTCAATGGGTGAGAAGACCCATTATGTGAGGCCATCCTGCTGAAATGGTGGGAAGACCTAGATTCTTATGATATTGATGTGTGAACCATGGAAATGGATCATTCTGCTAAGTCGGATGATATACATTGCAAAAATTAAGGGGATCGAGTACTTATCCTTGATCGCTCAATATTCATGTCAAAAACGGCGGACTGATTGTAGAAAGAAAGGTAAATCTAAATTGTAAATGAATACTTGGAGGAACCATAATTCAACACTGTCAATACATTTGACCTGTTGCATCATTTTAGTTAAATGTATTTTTAAAGATGTGGGAGCCTGGCCGGGTAAATGCTTGCAGATTAATCTTGCTGGATGCGAAATGGGCTAAATCACAGCTCACACAACTTCAAAGAATACAGCTTGAACAACAGGAGCTGAGTGTAAAGAATAATACACAGTCACTATGCACTGCAGGGGATATCACCAGATATATGGTGACACACACAATCCCCCCCCCCCCACACACACACACACACATATAGATGCTCGCGTCTCCACAGCGGTATTATATAACTCCATTTGTTCGCACACAGAGTGCCACACAATATGATTGCATCTGCACAGGGAAGTGATTTATCTTCATCATTATGTCATTTTAGACTCCGGATACTAAAACATAGGCTGAACTGAAATTGCAGGATGCTGCCTGGATTTAACACGACTCCGGATCACCAACGGCATAAAGACTGGCGTCTCTCCTATAGATTGGTCATACTTTGTGCCGTGAATAGAAACAACAAACACTATCATTCTTTGTGATCAGTGTTGTCAGTCTTTGTTTTGTTGCTGATCTTTGATCCGCGATGAACTTTAATGCGATTCCTGTGGGACTAAGAAAATGATTAGCGTGAAACCACAAGAAACAGGAAGTTTTGTGCCATTGTCTAACGTGGGGCTCTGAATGCTATGGCAATATTTTGCCTTATTCCAGTTATTTTATCAATTTTTTTCATTCAGGACGCTGAATCATGGGTAATGGTAGAAAAGACATCGGACACAAATAAACAGAAAATATGTAGAATATTTTAGATCCAAGAAACTACAATCAATATGGCTGCTAATGACCTGTTGTAAATGACATTTAACTCAAGTCAACATCACATGTCAGGTGTTTGAAAGACTCCACTGACTCCGGATATGAGAGGAGAAACTTTTCGCGTTAAAAAGAAAGTTACGTGTACAAAAAATTCTAAACGCACCTTCTCTAGCTATAACGGTCGAGCATATAATGTCTCTGTTTTAATTTCGGAATGAACTATCCAGACAAGGTGTCTGAAAATTTTGAAGGTTTTTCATTGAAAACAGTCACAGAAAACTATATCCTGATGCCGAAGATTTTAAAGACCTCACTCAAAAGTAAGTCAATTGTGTCGGTCTGGGAAACAAAAGTAAGGTTGATGAAAACAGAGCAGCTGTCGACCAGAACTGGGTGTTGAAATTTGACGTGAACAAAAGTCATCTGCTTCAACTTCTGTCAAAACACCAGGTGCGTTGCACAACGTCTGAACATATTAATATCATTTTTTTTTCTCTATTCTATGGTTGATTCCAAGCACAACAGATTAGTTATATGTACCTCAAAATCTCAAAACCTGCTGCTCAATAAGTAAACCTGCTGCTCCATAACTATTCATTTATTCATTGTCTGTTCAGTTACCAAGCTCCTCCTCTGTAGAACCATCTGAATTTATTTAAAGGGAACCCCACCTGGGAGGACTAATACATAGCATAATAAAGAATAAATATGCTTTAATGATTGTCTCATACTAGAATGTGTTTTTAAAAAAGCACGAAGAATTGCTTTCTCTAAAAATTACAATTTGTAACACATAACTCTTGGGTGCCATCATTGTTTTACAAGCACGATACATGCTCGGTTGAGGACGTATACAGGTTGCTCGTGTTTACTTTGGCTTTCAGCAAGTGTCAACTTTAGCTCAGTAAAGTACAGTATATAATGGTAATAATGCCACATTGTGCTGCTTTCGGGTGCCATTTCAAGTCCAAGAGAAACAAAGGGACTGATGATAGTCCACAAAGCATCAGTGGGGTGGAGTGGGAAATTACTTGTCGATGTACACAACTTCTTAAGGATCCGAGGCTGTGTTCTCGCCGCTTCTCTCCGAATGCATTTATCCGAGCTAAGCTTCTGAAAGAGCTCACGGTGCTGCTAGTTCTAAACGGACACGAAAGCCAAACGGCGTGCCTACAGTTTTCTTTCACAAGCATACAAAAGGTCCTCGGGAAATGAGTGAAGGCCGCTCGGAGAGACGCCCCAGGCAGGAGAGGCTGGATGTTCTCCTGCGAGGATGTCAACAATCCGCTACTGTAGAAGTAGCATCTGTTGACAAAAGACCGGGCACCGGCGTGATCAGGGAGGAAGCTGACAGCGAGTCGCCCTGTCAGTCAGTCAAGCGGTCCGTTAGTCTACAGTGAACAGCTGATGACAAAGAGTGGAGCTCCTTACAACAGATGCTCTTGCTCTGTTAGCATAGCAACCGATTTGCCGCACGCACACCAGCGACTTTTGCCAGCTCTTGCCTCTTTGCGTCTCTGTTTGCCTTCATTTTGAAGCTCATTTTGACTTTTGTCTTCAGCGTGTCCTTACTGGAGGGTAAAATGAATGGGACCGAGCCAATGACCAACCTTGTGACGTCACAACTCAGACAGTGTTGCGATATAAACGACAATGACGGTCTTTGAGTGATAAGTTTTGTAACAATTTTAGACAAACAAAGATATGTTGAGAAATATTATTATCGTTTTTATGTAGGTGCTAAAAGTATTGATTAAATAGGACAATAACGTCTTGGTGACCGGGGATCCCGTTAAGACCTATAGGAGAAAACTTATAGGAGTTAAACATAAACCACCTAAAGCCAATCTTGATAAAAGAGGAGCTATTGAGCATCTCCGCCTCTCTACAACCCAACCGGTCGAGTCAGAAGGCCGCCCGCATTGAGCTGGGATCTATCCGGAGTTTCTGCGCCGGTAAAAGGGCAGTGTTTCTCCGACACTCTCGCCAAGTGCTTGGTCATGGAGGTAATGTTCGGTTTCTGTAAATCATTTAAAAGAGTGTGGTCCAGACCTGCTCGACATGGAAAGTGACAACTGTGTGGGGACTTGATGCCATATAAATAAAATCTGATTTGACTGAGGGTAGTGTTGGGGCTGGAGCCAATTCCAGCCGGCATTGTGCGAGAGGCGGGGGTTCACCCTGGCCAGTCGAACACCCACGAACACACTCCCACTCATTCACAAATCTGGGCAGTAGAGAGCGTCCAATTAACCAACTGCTTATTTTCGGATTGAGTGAAGAAGCCAGAGAACATGGGGCGAGCATGCAAACCTCACAAGGACAGGCTCCAGTTGGGAATCAAACCAGAAACCTTCTTGCTGTGAGGTGGACCCACTGACCTCCAAGCTGTCACTCGAAGTAAAAGAGGTAACAGAGTGGAATTGGCATATTACTGCTGAAAGGAGACCCCGAAGAGATTTTCAGTGTTAATCTTGTTAGGTGCGGTGGCGGGCACACGGGTGGTGGTGGGGGGGTCGGGTCCAATATGTTATGCCACATTTGTCACAGACTTCACCATTTCACAGCAAGTTTACTTGGATAACATTCACTGTAAAGATGCCGAAAAGACTCGGAGGTGTCTCTGGAAATACAGCTTGAGAACTAAATGAACGTTTCCTGTGTATTTCGGATTAACCCTTTGATCAATGCAGTTAAAATCATCAGTTTAAATTGAAAGCCTCCATTAGAGCAACGATAAGTAGAACTCACCTTATTTTGTGCTTTGGTATTTGAGAGACATGCAAGGAGAAGAGAGTGTTCTTCATGATCGACGGCTTATCCTGCGCTCAGGGTCGCAGGGGTGGTGGAGCCTATTCCAGCTGTCACTGGGTGAGAGGCTGGGTTCCCATATAGAGACAGCCATTCACTCTCTCATTCTCATGTCTGGGCAATTTAAGGGTTGTATGATGAATGAATGAATTTTGCTTCTGTTTTTAGGCTGTAAGAGAAAACCGAAGAACCAGGGGGGCGGGGGCGTCCATGCAAGCTCTACCCAGAAAGACCCCTCTTTTGGAATCGAACCAGGGACCTTCTTGAGGCAAAAGCACCAGCCACGGCTCTATCGTGCCTGCCCGAAGAGAAAACACTAAAAAATATTGCGTATTCTCTTAGAATAACCAGGACTAGATTAGATTACTTAGGTTAAGTCCATCTGATGCGGTTAATTTAACAGGGCCTTGTTTTTATGGGGGAAAGGAGGGGTGTATTAGAAAAGAGCACGGCGGTAAAGCTTTCACTTAATTTCTGCGACAAGTCCGATGTGAACGGCTGATAGGCGGCCCCAGCGTCTGGTTGGTGCCACGGCAACAGCGTGCGAAATAACTTTCAACAATAAGCGCGTTATGATGCAATAATGCGGATGGAGGAATGGCGAACATTTCAAATTTCACACACACACACACACACACACACACACACACACACACACACACACACACACACACACACACACACACACACACACACACACACACACACACAAACAGGACAATTCCAATTGATAACATAATTACTACCTGGTACATTGAACGCCTCCTGAACCGAGAGTGATGAGAGAGGCTTTCACGACCTCTGAATATCTGAAGGGAAATGGGCGGAGCTTCGGGAGTCGGTATTCGCCCGGCGGCGTTCTGATTGGTTCATCGGCGACGCGATGACAAGGAGGATGTTCGGGGTTCGACGCTTTATAAAGAGCCGTCCGCGTCCGGAAACCCGCCGTTTTTTAACGCCGACCTTCTCCCTCCCCCAAACCTGCCGCCGCCTCCTCCACCCACTTACCCCGAAACTTCGGAGATCTGACTCCCACGCTGGAAACAGAGAGGGAGAAAGAAAAGAGAAAGAGAGAGACCGAACACGTCAACGTCCATCATGAGCGAGGTAGGAATGGTTTTTGTGATCAAATAAAACAAATAAAAAAAAGAATAAAACAAAAAAGATCAATCAGGAATGATTGCGCGCGGGTCTCGTGCGCCATTGCGCAAACGGAAGCGTCCAAATAAATGCAAAGAATAAAGTTATTATCATAACTATTTTTTTTTTTAAGCAAGGGTTTCGTCGCTGATCTTGGCGGTATTTCTGGAACCGGGGAATATTTGGCGTTAAGACACGGAGCTGCTTGAGCGCCGGGGCGCGTCGGCACCGACGTTCAAGTGGCAGGACGGTGTTTTATTTAATTATTTAAATAATTAATTATTTCTTTTTTTTATTTTTTAAATCAATAAACGATATAATTCTTCTTATTCGAACCCTATCAGTCAAAGTATGAGGACAAGATGGCGAAAAGAGACACTTTTCCTAGGATTTGCAAATAATCAGATAGATGTTATGTGTAATTAATCCAACCGGTGGTATCCATGGTGATCTATTTGACCATTGTGATGTTTTCTCCTACTTGTTTTGTTATTTTTATGTACCCCTAAAATAACAAAGAGATGGTTCCATATTTATTGATTAGTCTTTTTTTTAAATTTTGAATCAGTTTCTCAGAATCACTCTTCTAATGTCCATGACTAATGTTGTCAATTTGGGAAGTGCCACATTCAGAAATGAACATGATGGGCTGTTATTCGAGCCGGTTGACAGTGATACAGGCTCCCACCAATCCTACGATGTTAACTGATGCCATTGTATATTTTACAATGATTGCAGATCGCAGTCTTACCTGTCTTATCACAGCCTGTAATATTATGAACCTTGGCTGATGTGGGAATGTTAAAGGTGTTAAACTCCACGGAGGCAAATTGAAATGGTTTAATCCCCGTCACTACCAAGATTTTAGACTTAAATCCACCCCTTTTCACTGTCTTTTCTGTTGGCTTGATATGTGACTGTGCTGCTGCATACTGTATTTATAAATTTGCTATAATAGTATATCAGGACTGCAGATGATGACATTGTGGATATGGGATATCAATCAGGCTTGATTGACTTTGGAAATCAGCAGTTCTTTCAATTGAACCATCTTGTATATGAGTTTAAAAAAAAGAAGAAGCAATTTTCTGATGCCAGCAGTTGTCCTTTCTCATTCCAAAATGAGTCATGCAGAATCGTTTATGCAATGGACCAAAATTTTATGGCTCATCTGGGGGATGTAAAAAAAAATATGCACACAAATCTGGAAAACCAAAAGGAATTGGGTGGTTATAAACACCAGTCAGTCCTGCTCAAAGTACAATCAAGTGCTTTAATCAAAATTTTAATTTTCAAAAGACATGATTTTCGTGCGACGTGAACTTCTATTGATCCCAACAGTAGACAGAACACAGCAGCACACTGTGTCCTGTGGCAGGAGACTCAATAAAATAGCAGTGGTGCAGAATCCTCCCGACAACCCCCGGGGAGGGGCGAAACGGAAACTCAAGGCAATGAGGGACGAACAGAGAGCTTAACGGGGAAGGTGGAAGACGATGTTTTACGACCGTCTGAGCCGCAGACGACAAATAAATGCGGGAAGTGAAAGTTGAGCAGCGGTGGGCATTAAAATGAAAATCCATCAATTATGTACCACTTTTCCTGCACTTAGGGTTGTGGGGATACAGGAGCCTATCCCAGCAATCATCGGGCAAAAGGCGGGGTACGCTCTGGACCAGTCACTGATCGACGCAGTAATTTGAAAATAAAAATCCCAGAGACACCCTAAGTGCAGCCCCCTCTTTCTAGATGTTCTGCTATGGCTGCAAATTGATCGGTGACCCTCCTCACTGCACCAGATGTTTGGAACGAGTCGTCTGCCGGCTACTTTAAAACAGGATGAATTCTTTGTGTACGGAGGCGTAGCAGCTTCTGAATAATTGAACCCTTCGCCTGCAGCAAAACATCACCCCAGTGTTTGCTTTGGTAATAATGTGCACAATAAAGAGAAGCTGCACCCCCCCCTCCTCCTCTACCCTCCAAACCTCCTTGATGATTAAAAGGTTTATCTTGTTTTTTGTTTCATTTTTTCTTTTATTTTTCTTCAATGAATAATGCGGGATGGGAACATTTGAAGGAAAAGGTGTGGGCTAAAAAGGATTTTTTTTTGAACAGTGTTGAAACGGTTTGTCGATTTGATTTTGACCGGCAAACCCCAACTTGATTTAAAACTACCGAAGCGCAGCAGCACGGCGAGCTCGGAATGGATAAGTCTTAAGTGCTCCCGCTTTTTATCCCTTTCCACCTTATAGATGTGTAATAACTGCTCATGATAGTAAAAAAATGTTTTAAAAAGAATATCGAAATTCTGGACCCCTTCCTATTGACATACACTCACAAAGGAAATCGGATAGGATTGTTTTTACCATTGCCTGTAGTTTATAAGATAACACGTTGTCCAATTTACATGCTTTACAAATTACAAATAAATTTAAAAAAAAGGCTGAAATACAATATAAACACCCTCCTCACAAAATCAAAATCCTGTCAATAAGTGAATAGGTAATAATAATAATAGTAATAGTTTTCAGTACGACAATGAGTGAGGGGGGAGGAGATTATTTGGTATTATCATTATTAGTTGTATTAATTGGACATTGCTTTACATTTGAATCAATGTGAGTGTTTTCATTTTAAGAGTCAATAGTAATAACTAGTTTTAATATTTTCTCATAACATTCTTAAAATTATTGACTCAGTCAGTTTTGACAAAATTCCTTTTTTTTTACCTAAATCAAGTCCTTCTTCAACATATGTAAATTTTTTTGTTTTCTGAAAAACTTGAAAAAAATGTCTGAGGCGATTAAGAGGGGGCGGCACGGTGGTGCAGTGGTTAGCACTGCAGCCTCACAGCGCGAACGACTCTGGCTCGATTCTGACAGGGGACCTTTCTTTGTTGAGTTTGCATGTTATCCCTGTGTCTACATCTACCCCGTTTCTCCACAGTCCAAAAGCATGCAGCAGTAAAATTCCTCTGAGTGAGTAAGTGACTGTTGTTTGTCTGTATATGTGGCCCTGCGATTAACTGGCGAGCAGTCCAGGGTGTGCCCCGCCTCTCCCCCGATGACAGGTGGGATAGGCTCCAGCATCCCCAGCGACCCTGAGTGCAGGATAAGCGGCAGATGATGGATGGATGGATTATTTTAGGAAGTCGATGATATTGGGGGTGGGTTTTTTACCCAATTTTGTGGCGCCCCCTGGAGGCCATGTCACTCAGTATTTGCCTACATTGCCTAATGGGCCAGCTGGCTCTGCGTCTGTCGGCGCGCACTCGTTCGAAGGGTTTCGTGGAAGATGATGTGATGAAAAGTGTCGGGTGGTGCAGATGTTGGGCACAGCTGACTCAGGCGCTTGTAACATATTAGTCTCAGACGCGAGAGGTTAAACTTGTGACACAGTTACTAACTGTCATGCTACATTACTGCCGTTCGAGTCTCCAAGCTCACAATTCACTGTAAGGTGGCAGTCTTTTCGAAACAAGGTTACTAAGCTTACAAGCCAACGTACACTAGTAAATAATTAAAGTAAAAAAACAAAACAAACAAACGTTTAAATGAAGTAGACTGATACTTGCTTGTGTGTAATAATTCATGAATACCGTTCCAAGAAGGACGACTTAAGAAAAAGGGTAATATTCCCAGGCAGCCATCTTGGCAATGCTTTTGGTTTGATTCCTTCTTTCTTAGAGGCACGATTATATCTTTAATGGTAAGTTGGACATAGACCGTTCATACTGAATCACCGAAACATATAGAAACTTCAATGATTTGATCATTTAGTTCCCAAATAATTTCTTTTGTTCTGTTATAGCAGTTATTCAAGACAGCCAGGACGTCAACATTATAAGTTCATGCCATTGTAACATTTCAGTGTTTACTCTGATGGAGGCACATTAATGCATTATTAAATTGATAACCTCATTATTCAACTCTCATCGACCAGTAAAAGGAAGACTTTTCATTCGTCACATCCCTAACATGAAATGGCCGAATCTCTGATGCCACTCTATAAAACCCATTTATATATAAAAAAAAAAAAAATCAAAAATTTTTAGATATTAATGCCTCCTGAAATGAGAAATTGCAACTCCTAATTAAATGGTTCCCCATAAGGAATTTTATCAATGGGGAAACATTTCTACCACACAAAGAGAGGGTCCTCGGTTCGATTCCGACAGGGGGCCTTTCTGTGTGGAGGCTCCATGTTCTCCACGTGCCTGCTTTGGTTTCCTTCTGGTTCTCCGGTTTCCTCTCACAGTCCAAAAACATCCAGGAGGTTCATTGGAGAAATGTGAATGACTGAGTGGATGGTCATGTCTCCATATGATGTGTGAATGAAAGGGTAAATGGTTATTTGTCTCTATATGTGGTACTGCTATCGACTGGCAACAAGTCCAGGTAGAACTCCGCCTCTCGTCCAATCACAGCTGAGATAGGCTCAAGCGCCCCCTGCTCCTGCCTGCTATGACTGAATTCATGAAAATGAAGGAATATTTAGTAAACAGTGGGCAGGGTGCTGCTAAAAATACTGAAAGAATCATTTTTATGCAAAATCTCCTGTATCTGCACCAGAATTACCCCACCTCCGTCCCCCATGAAGCTTGAACTCACAATGATTCTGGTGCAACCGCATGCTGCTGTGGAGTTTTAGCAGCCACTGACTCAGAAGCAAAGCGTTGTCAAGGCGAAATGTCAAGCAAAGCAGCGGAAGCCTCGTTACCGCAGCTCCCCGATATAAATTCTTTTCTTGCCCTCTCATCAGCCCAATTAGCATCTGTGGCGCCTGAAAAAAAAACGCAAAAGGCGACAGCATCCGCATTGGAGCCACCGCTTATTCTTACATCTTATTGACCTGACGGCGGCAACTCCTCATCCCTGTATTGGTTTGCTCAAGTTCAAGATCAGAGGTGCTCTGAATTGCTGCAACTTAATCGACTTTAATGCGTGTGTGGATGCAGCCTGCGACAATTAGCATTCCTGTGAGTGCTCAGTGGGCGGCAGGGTTTTGCAGTGGTTAGCACTTAGCAATAAAGTCTAATAAAGTGATTCCAATAGGAGGGGCCGTTCTTTGAGGATGTTGTATGATCTCCCCCTCGTGTATCTGCATGGGTTTCCTGCCATTGTCCAAAAACATGCAGAGGGATCTTTTGAGACCCTAAAATTGTGGCACTGTGATCGAGAAGCTGGGATAAGCGGTACAGATAATGAATGAATGAATGAATGAATGTATTATTAATTGGTATTTCAGTTCATTCAGGCCCTTCCGAAACTGCAGTTGAAGTTTTTAGTAGATTATTTACCTTATGTTTGATTGTGCCCCCCCCCGACCACGACCCTTAATGCAGGATAAGTGGTATCGATAATGAACAAATGAATGAATGAAAAATTAATTAACTGGTATATCAATCAATTAAGATCCTTTCGAAACTGCAGTTGACATTTTGAGAGGATTGTCTACCAAATGTTGTATAATGCCCCCCCATGCAACCCTGGCTGAATGAATGAATGAATCGGGTTCAGAAATTGATTTTACACATTAACAGCACACAAACAAAAAAAATCAACAAGATGTACCAGTAAGGAGTGGCTGGTCACGCAAAACTGTCGATTCCAAAATGTAAATGGAGTTAGCCCTCATCACACAAGTAACAGTTTTTTTGGAAATCGTGTTTTTTTTAATTAAGAGCCCAAACTTACATGAATGGCTGCAGTGACCAATCATACACCAGTTTGAAAATGCCTTACTTTGAGCTAAACTCAGACCCCTATGGACTGGAGACATAGAATTGAGAATCCATTCTAAGAGTGGACATTTTTGCGAAGTACTCGGACCGAAATAACCTAAAGCGGGGACGGGATGGTGAGGTCATCACAATGACGGTCAGTGGGAAGTGAGCAAATGGGATAGGGGACCTTTATTTAGCGCAGTCTAATGAGGCAGGCTGTTTCAATGGAACTCTGATAACAGCACATCATGAGGCAGCAGAATCTTGCTTAGAATAACAAAAGCACAATACAGACACTAAAAACGCACACAAGCTGCAAAATTGATGAACAGACCCAGAGAACTGGAATTGCTAATTTTCAAGTTGAATAAACGCATTGAAAAGTGTAACATATTGATATAAAAAACGTATTTTAAACTTCCGTGTCTATAAAGTTGAAAGTTAATGCGTTATCGTGAAATCAGATGAATTTGCTCCGAAACAGTTACACTGATCCCCGATTAATCATAGAGTTCCTCAAGCACACACTTGGTTGTAATTCGTTAATGAGTTCAGTCTCAATTCACCGAAAACAAACCCGGCTCACCGAGGAAAATCAATGGAGGGTAGATCAAAAGGGTCAATTCACTTGGAATCAACACTGAACTTTAAGACCCATGTCCTCTGCCCTGGAAAAAAAAGCTGCGCATCAAAGGGCCAAAAGTGACATGGCAGTTACTTTTATAATTCTTTCTTCAACACAGAATTCAGGTTACAATCTGGACTCGAAGCCAGCTGCCACCAACATAAATAGCATTTTATTAAAATTTACATTTTCACATATTGAAGCTGCGGTGTGTCAATTAGACATTGCGTGGAGGTGTGTGTTGAATGTTAGTTGATTCAGTAAATAAAAAAAACAAACAATAGTATGTTTTAAACTCAAGATCCAGCAAATCCAGCCAATTTTGCAAGTTTTATTGAGTGTTAAAGTCTGTCTAATGTATTTTAGCACAGCAGACAATTAATATTTATCACTATTATTATGATTATATTTATTTTGTTTCGTTATTATTATTACCATTATCATTTATTAATCACACACATTATTGTTATCATTATTATTTTCATCATTATTAGTGGTATCAATTAAATATCTTAAATTTATATCACATTATAATAATTATCATGGTGATGATGAAAATGATGATGACGATGACAACAGCAATCATTTTTTCCAGAGCAGTCTGTTGAGTCCATATGTGCAGTAACTAACATGAATTATTGAAGACCCCTACTTTACATGCTACAGAGCCCTTTGTGTCTTGAATATTATTTCTACATGGAAAAACTCCATCCCCCATTCCCACTGTTCCTTTTTAAGGAACTAATCCACAAGCAGTTCCGAGACACGAAGTCAAGCTCCCCTGCACAAGGGAAATGCTTTGCCAATCATGCTAACTAAATGCTAACTATCTCATGTTTTGACATGTTTTTTTTTAAAATTCTATGTCATTCATGGTAGGGGAACATTTCCCAAAGTTTGCCTGTAACATTGAAAAGAACAAATTTGATTTCGATTCACTATAATTTGAGGAATTCCTACATAAACTATTCCAAGTCACTTCATCGGGTTTGCAAACACTGACAGGGCTTTTGCTGACTCTGACGCGTGAGTAAAAAGAAAAGGTCATTGCTCTGCAAAACAATAATAACTACAAGGTGAAGGCTAATGGACAAAGAAATCTTAGCAAAAAATCCAAGACAATTACTTCGGGGTTGGAATGGCAAGTCCACATTCTTGCACAAAACTGTGAGCGGTGAAAAACAGTCCATCATCAGTTTTGTGATGATATAGCAGAAGAGTGCAAAATTATTGATATGCGGTGTTAATAAGTTGCTGGACCCCTGGCGGACGTGATAGCCATTTTTAGAAGAGCGAGTGGCCGATGTGCTGCCTTACTGAGCTCAACTTGCCTGATGACCACAACGCATGGGTTCAGGATGGCACATGTTGACCTAAGCCTACTTTTATATTTCATGTCAGGGTTTCGGCCACTTGCTCTCATCTCATTCGGGTCGACATCAGCAGATTGTACCAAGTGTCCCACGAGGCGCTTAATCTCCCTCCAAACTGTGTCCAAGTGGAGAAATATGCACTTGTGCTTTGTGAAAGCTGTGAGATAAAGTCTGTCATCATTGCCGCAAATTTGGTAAACGTCCGGCAGGAACTGATCTCTTGCTCCGTTCCAATATTAAGCAGCTTTAAACTGTGTTCTGCAGGATTATGGGACTTGTGTGGATTGTGTTGCTCAGTTGTGTCATAACCTCAGCCTGCGGTCAGATTCTCATTTGGCATCCACTGGGCAGATGGATACCGCGCGGAGAGATTGGCCCTTGCTTTCTGACTGTCATAACATATTGCTGTTTTGTTTTGTTTTGGTTTTTTTTCTTACTGCTCTGGCATTTGAATGATGATTTCCCCCAATGTAGGGTTCTGCTGTGTCATGATTATTTCTCCTTTTTTTGTGGATTCCATATTTAACTAAATGACGCTGCACAAAAGCATTGTGTTTGGTAAAAGTGTTGACACAAACCAATCACCGGACAGCAGTCATTACTGCTGTAGATTCTATTTATTTTCATCACACTCAACAATTTTTTAAAACAATCTCTAAATTCGACAAAAAACAAATATCAGATTGTGATGTTTTACATAATTATCATCATTCAGATTCCACTTTTGTTTTTAAAAAGATGATTGCCGTGTCTCAAATCCAATGACAGAACAGAGACATTTTGTTATGAACCATAAATGAAGTTAAATATTATGAAGACTCTTATAGAATGTAGTGTAGATATAAAATAACAATATGCCTACAAATCTTGAAATTATATTAATATGTATATATGAAAATACATCTTAAAGCATGCCAGAATTGAAATCTCTCACACATTTTAGGATTTTGTATTTAATCTTATCCGATCTGTATATATTTTTATGTATATAGCAAGAAGCACAAAAAAGCACTGTGGAGTTTGCATGTTCTCCCCGTGTCTGCGTGGGTTTTTCCAGGTCCTCCGGTTTCCTCCCACGGTCCAAAATATATGCAGCAGGTTAATTGGACAAAATTGGGAAGATTCCCCCTAATGAGTGAGTGAGTGAATGTTGTTTGTCTGTATATGTGGTCCTCTGACTGAATGGCGACCAGTCCAGAGTGTACCGAGTGTACCCCACCTCTTGCCTGATGACAGCTGGGATAGGATCCAGCATTCCCTGCGAACCTTGAGTGCAGGATAAGCAGCAGACAAGGGATATATATATATATAGATATGTGTATATATATATGTATATATGTATATATGTGTATATATATATATATACACACACACACACACACACACACACACACACACACACACACACACACACACACACACACAGACATACACTTATTATTTTACATTATTACATATTATTGGTATCCTTTTATTATATATATATATATATATATATATACAAATGCTAAAACATTTCAGGATTTTACATTTAATAACACTGCATCTGAAATGAGATTAATGCGGAAACAATCTATTACAAGACTTTTAGGAATTTTGTTTTCAACGTTCATGTCGACTACAATCAAGTTTCGTTTCCCTCATGTGACCAATCTACAAACACTTCATCAGTTGCCAGCAAAGACGACTTGAATGACAATTGATTCGACTACAATGTCATAAATCCCTGCCAATTGTACAATGGGAACAATTACACACACTACACTACACACAGAGGAGGCCGCTTGTTGACGCCTATTTCAAACCGCGTACAATCTCCCGTCGGATTCTATTGTCTCCAGTTGAAGTTAAAGGG